>OZ007567.1:57086426-57288926 GCA_963931925.1 Onchidella celtica | reverse complement strand
GTCACACTAGTACTTACCATGCTACAGAACTGTTAGTATTACAGTGATTGTGTATTACATAACTCTCGTGAGGTGTGTTGTTATCTTTGTTTTTGTTATAGTAGGCATTCAATGCTGAGATCGATGGATTTATACCGGTGATGCTAGTAAATACAACAGCAGTAATAATAACCATTTTAATGGCGAATTCCCCTTGCAAGTCCTTGTCTTTCTTGTAGTTGACTTCTATATTCTGTTAGTTATACTTTACAATAGCCTACGGTTTTATTATAGTAGTCATTTACTTTGGTGAATATGGAAGTCAAGGCATTGTAAATATACTGCTGCCCAAAGGAAAAACGTCGCAACTGACAGCATGGCCTTTTTCTACTTTATAGTCTCTGGTTATGAACAGTCACTTAAGTTGGTTTGCCACACACTAGAAACGACCATCTTGGTAGCAGAATTCTTCTGTCCCTTTGACATAAAAGAATTATATGTGAGACAAGTTCATACAGACAATGATGTAGAAAAAGGCCATGTTGTCAGTTATGTCATTTTGCCTTTAGGCGGTAGTATTGTTATCACAGTTGTGTTCTATTTAGGTCTGAAGCTGGCTCTCACCAAAACCAATTGATCTCTGAAATAATATTTATTATACTAATTGCTCACAGAGAATGCCCGCCCCCATGCTAGAAAAGAAAGAGAAAGTTTTAAACTGAATGTTAAATGGCTGACATGACATCCTTTCAACTTGAATGTTTACAAACTAAGAAAAAACAAACCGATCCATTTTCGGGCCAACTGACAATTTAGAAAATAACAACGTGACTTGACGGCGGCGCCATTATGTTCTTTCATTTCCTCAAACAAATGTTGCGAAATGTCATTACATTGTTGACAATCAACAGGTTTACTTTTTTTTTTTTAATGTTGGTTGATTCTTTTGGTATATCTTTTTTTCGTTTGCGGAAGTGATATTTAGAAACTGATTATTTTGAGACTACTGCAGAAGCAAATTACGAAAAAATGAGAATGAAAATAACACAACATAACTATAAAATTTCATTGAAATAAATGGATATTGCTGTTTCTTTTGGTAAATTACACGAATACTATACCTGAACTGTGGCATATGGGATTGGTGGATTCAATGCCTATTTTTCGAAGAGGACTGCATATTCGTGACTTTTTTTATTATGCACTTTTGATGTGATATTCAGCTTTATTTTTTTCCACGTGTGGTTTTGACATTTTTGATATGTCTATTGAATCAAAAACTGTAAAAAAAAAAAAATTAAATTAAATTTGAAAATTTGTGGAATTCGCGATTTCACCCCATGTTATCTGTTCGTCGCATTACTAACAGCGTTATTCCATCTCCACTTTAGTAATGTTTCAAGGAAATCGCTGGTAAAGTTTTGCAGTGAAATTGTACCTATCAACTGTTAGTACAAAGTGAACTCTCAGAAGCGAGATACCTTCACAGTTTTCCTTTGAACGCTAGAACACACTTTGTTATAGCGTGTACTAGTCTTGCAACAAACTTATACGAGTGAATGGCTGTGACTTTGGAAACGGTGAAGATAGTTGAATGAAATAAAAAAGGCCTTATCATCTGTAATTCAAGTTCTTTTGAGTCCGTAAATGAGCTATATTTCTGAATGGGCATTTCAGGCAAGACAGAAAAGGTCAAAACTTGGCCCGACAGGCTGAAACATAATACTTCTGAACCTTGTTGTTTGGTTGTCCAAGACAGGACATCAAGTCCCAAGAAAAATGAAAGATTTTTATTTCACGTGAACAATCTTTGTTCATTTCGTATTTTAAAGTTTTTGAATTACCCTAATTTGTTCAAAAGTCACAGCCGTTTAAAGTTATTGGCAAGACTTATGCGGCTCAGTATAAAAGTCTTGTCTAAATTTTTGTAAAAATTGGAGATAGAATAAATCAGTACTGGGGCGACATGCGACTATACTGAACTTGATCTATAGCTGTGAATATCAAATGTCAAGTTTTTCGGAAACATTTTTTTCAGAATCAAGATCGGACACAATCAGACTTAAATCTCATTAATGACAAAAGGCACCAGAGCCGCTCAGTGTAATTTCGTTTGATCGATTGATAGACCGAGCTATTGATGGATTGCTTGACCGCGCTACCCTTGGTACACTTGCACGAAACTGTGTAAGACCCGGGCTTTAGTGCTAGCTCCTGTGTCGCCTAGTTTACTGATGTTTGTTTTGGAAAGTCGACATTGCTAGCGAGCGTGACGAATGAAGAGCAACTGAAGTGACACATTATGCGTTTGTTGTGAAGTTAATGTTGTCACTAAATGTCACGAACGATTTTACTGAATTAGTATATATTATATTTTTTTCTGTATATTTGTGCTTATAATTATAAGTTATGGAAACAATTTTTAAGTCGGAATGGGAAGGAGTAGTTTTAAATTGCTCCCTGAATTTTCTGTCATAAAAATTGATGATAACCAAGTATCCATTGGGGTGCAGTTATCGTTTATGGATGGAAGTGTTTTTTGTTTTATTTTTATATATTCATGCATGAGCTCGATGATGGACGGCTAGATGGATGGATGGATGGATGGATGGATGGATGAAGGGATGGTGGATGGACAGATGGATGGGCCGACGGATGGATGGAAGGATGAGTGAAAGGGCAGACGGGCGGACGGATGAACGGGCTGAAGGACAGACAGATGGATGGATGGATGGATGGATGGATGGATGGATGGATGGATGGATGGATGGATGGATGGATGGACGGCAGACCGATGGATGGATAAAAGAACTATGCATAATGTCTGCCAATCAGTTCCATACTGCAGACATAAAAAAAAAACTATTCTTAGTGCTTCCTGAAAGGTTTCACATAATGTATTTAGATGCCACATTCAATGTGCCAGTTATTTGACACGTCTTTAAGAATGCATTAATCATAATCTCTAAAATCGGTTAAGGCTTCACTGACAATCAGTGTGTACTCAATATGAAAAGGTTAGGGCGTTCTAAGAAGGAAGAAAGAAAGATCAGTTGTTCTAATCTTGCGTTACTGTGAATATGCCCCCTCATACGGTGCCTTTTAACTATTTCAAGTGCCAAAGCCAAGATTTGAAAAGATAGTGTGCACGGATGTAATAGTGGGAACCCAAGGAGAAAGAGAACTTTCAACTGATGCCATTATTGTCTGCCCTCACACGATGAAGCGGTTCCTTAAAGGCTAGGCTGGTTCCAATTAGAGAAACTCACATTCTCTTTGATCGTCCAATCTCTAGTTTCTGTCGCTATAAAAGCGACTCACGGCGTTCAAGTCAGTCCTCTGAGTATCTCAGGGTATTCTGCTGCATGCTGGGAAATTATGGAGTACGCCGCTCAATTGCTTGTTACCGAATCGTTAAATTTCAAAATCTGGGAACAACCCGGGACAATGACTGCTCTTCATAGCCTTCTCAACTTGATTTTTTTGGTATTCACCTGAAGAAAAAAATCGATATAAAATTGGACGTGAAACTGCTATGTACAGTTTTTTTCAAAGGCCACGTACAAGCTTGAGTATCGGTTTGTAGTAGCCGGTCTTTCATTTCTTTTACTTTAAAAATAGCGGCAATATTCCGCGACTGTCTGTGAATAATGAAAGATTCAATGCGAATGGTATACAGGAAAGCGTATAACTATGCTACAGAATTAGAATCAGATTAAGTGATCTTGTCCACAGCATCCGCTCCGCTATTTTTAAGGAAAATGACGTATGAAAAAAATCTCTTTATCTCGATAGCGGTGAGGAGCGGATGCCGTGGACAAGTATACAGGAGCAAAGAGTGTTTTACTTCTTCTTACGTCATTTTCCTTTAAAATAGCGGAGCGAAGCGGATGTTGCGGACACGTATACAAGAGCAAAGAGTGTTTTACTTTTTCTTACGTCATTTTCCTTAAAAATAGCGGAGCGGAGTGGAGCGGAGCGGATGCTGTGGACAAAACCACTTCGCAGTTCAAGATGGGAAACAAGAAGTTATCGACCATGGAATAAGCAAACTGAGGACATCAAAATTCGAAATATTAGTAGTTAGCCTTGAGACAGATATCAAATGAGAAGATGCGGAAAAGTTAAATTATCATTATAATCAGGTTCTTCGCAGATGAAACAAAAATTTAAAAAAAACTAGTCTATTTCATATACTGTAAAACTGCATGACCTTGCAACAAGACAAAAGAGATATAACTTCATGAGTTAGAAAACAATTGTTGGAAGGCTGTTGTTACAAGGACGTAGGCAACCCAATCGTTTTACGCCAGGGGCTTGTACGTATACAAACCTACATCTATCCCTAACCCCGTCCTTATCCTCAACCCTACATCTTATCGAATACCCAACCCTGCCCCCCCCCCTTACCCTTTCAACCCAGGTGGAAAACAAAAAGAAAATCTGAAAGAATAATTAATTAAAGCTTTTGTTAGGAGTATTTCGGGAGGAGCTCTCTAGCTGTGGAGTCACTAAAGGATTCAAAATACGTACCCTTACCGCAAAAAACTTGGGAGACGTACGTACTTGTAACAACGTTCTTGTTGGAAACCTCTGACCGCTTGAAAAAAAAAAAGACAAACACAGAAACAAACAAAAACAATCACATCAGAGGCAAAAATTGAAGCCCACCTGACAAAACAATTTTCTATATAATCCGAGCCAAGCAAAAATGTGACGCCTCTGAACCATAACAGATGAATAATATTCGGATAAAAGAATCTCCTCTATTGTGTTTCGACATTTGATGCACTGCAGTAAAAATGTAGAATCATTTTTTAACAACTTCTAATGTCAAAAGCAACAAAAACGTAGCAAAGAACACTCATGCAGGCTGAATCAAAGGAGGAAAGAGGGTGAAATAGGACGAACTTCCAATGCACAATGCATTTCAAAACTGACAGTTCCCCTGAATTAAAAAAAGAATACACAGAAATAATGTGGATCTGTGAGAAGCCCTGACTCATAATGTCATTATTTGGAATTTTTATTGTTGAAGAACATGAGCCATAGGGGAAAGGGGCCGAAATCTACTTGTCCGTTCCCGGGAGGTCAGCCAACAAGGAGACAAGAGTATTACCGTTTTAATCTTTGCAACAGTTTTGAATAACTGATCAATATTATATTTTCGGGGGAGGGGGGGGGGGTAGATAAAGATAAAGGTGTCACTCGTTGGTGGCTTACGCTGAGCCATTATTCTTTTTCTTATTCTTCCTTGTTCAGTTTCAATTACGCAGATAAGACACCCCGCCCCCCCAACCCATTGAGATTCTTTCCTATGAAGTCAGCAAGTTTTCTGCCCAGCCCCATAGTTTTTCCACTGTATTTTTCTAAATGGGCCAAGTTTCCGATTTTAAATTAGCAAACAGTGGAACATGTGTTATGGAGTTTGCTCACTAAATCTTATCCATGACAATTATACTGCAAGGGGATGGTTCAGCCTTCAGTCTTCAGCAAATTCTTCCAGTATAATTTCTGCTTCACCGATCCAGTGCAGTTAAGTAATATTCACTCGCTCATTTTATGAGGCCTGATCTGTTTTAGTTTGAAAAGTGGTTGTTACATCAGTGAGGTAGTCTATCTTTCGTGGGATTTCATATTTTTTGGCCCGATGGAAAGATGCAGTAGCAAGGTCTGCAAATATCACCCGATTTCCTGTCCCAGGTTATTACTCAGGTTTCACGTTTTGTTTTGTTGTTGTTTTTGTTTTCTAGTGAATAGTCCTTTCTTGGCACTGAAAGTATCTGACAGTCATCTTCAAGAACCAAAATGTGATTTATTAAGACACTTGAATATACCTTTTCTGTCTCACTCAAGCTTCACAGTTCATCAGTGGGGCCACACATTTTCATTTTCTACACCCACCCCCACCCACAACCTAAAAAAAAAAACAAACCCTTCCCAAATGAAACGTTTATTTCTTTAGGCTTAGGTTATCAAAACTGTTTACATTTCTTCGTCAAGGGAGTTTTCAGGCTGTCGAAATCCTAGACGGCATAACATACTTAAGTCTTGTATGTTGATTCTAAGAAGAAAATAAAAGGGGGTGGGGGTGGGGGGGGGGGGTATTAGATCAGTTATCGTTTTCTTACGAAATAAGATCCAGTATAAAATATTATGCTATGGCTTCAATGTCAGGGAGAGTACATCAATTATTTTCCGATACACTAACGGTTAAGCTGTGACCTATTTACAGAGTGCTGGTGATAGTGGTGATCAGTTCGTTTTCTGGCGAGTTTTCTGATATAATCGTTTAACTCTCTTGGACTGAGACAGAAATATATATTATTAACCCTCTAGTGCCCAGACGAAAATTACCAATGAAATAATATGTTCAGGTGATTGTAAATCGTCATATTTTTGTAAAAAACATATATAATGTAATTGGAAAAATTATTTCATAATAAAATTGGAAGAGTAAGTGTATCAAAGATAGGCGATCTGTTTCAAATATGTACACTGGGTGCTAAAGGGTTAATTATGGTAACAGTTGTCGCTTAGAAACAAATTAGCTCCTGACATATGCAGATTCATTCACGCAGAGGGAAGAAACCAGCTTAGCGGACAGTAAGCGAAGTATAATGCGTATATATGTGTGTCTGTGTCAAGGCGCACCAAGCGTACCCGCCAAGTTGTTTTAGTGCTCGCATGCCTGTAATCATTTCCTCGTGTGTACATGGGGGTGAGCGTGGACGTGCATGCTTAATTGCACATCGTGTATTGTGTGGCCTTGAGTGTACATTATATATACTAGCTTATGTGCGCATCTGGACTCTGAAAATGGATGTAAGGCATTGAGGTTACTTAATACAGTAGACATTACATAATACTAATGATTTACACAGGTTAGCAGATTCAATGTTTTTGCTTTTCAAACTGTCAGTGAATGCTTTATTTCAAACATCTTATGCCTTGGACGTAGGTACTTGTAATAACATTATTTTTTTCAAAAGGCTTTTTCCCTCAATACTCATCGTGTTGTATGGAGCACCTTATAGCTGCGTACTGTGTTCATACACGTAACACACTCACGTCATAATAATGCTTACAAAACACAGACATGTATACACATAATTATTACACATTTAAACCGATGCGTAAAAATTTTGTGGTCCATTTTTATTACCAGATACATTTTTTCTTTTCCTCCTTCTCCTCCTTCTCCTTTTTCTTCTCCTTCTTCTTCTTGTTCTTCTCTCTCTCTCCCTCTCTCCTCTTTTTACCCCTTTCCCTCTCTCTTCCCCGTCTCTCCTCTCTCTTCCACCCTCTCTCCTCTCTCCCCATTCTCTCTCCCTCTTCCCCTCCCGCCCCTCTCTTTCCTCTCTCTTCCACCCTCTCTCTCTCCCCTCTCTCTTTCCCCCCTCTCCTCTCTCTTCCCCTCTCTTCTCTCTCTCTCTCCTCTCTCTCTTCCACCCTCTCTCTCTCCTCTCTCCTCTCTCTACGCATTCCCTCTCTCTCTCCTCTCTCTTCCCCTCACCCCTCTCCTCTCTCTCCCTCCCCCCTCCTCTCTCTTCCACCCTCTCTCTCCCCTCTCTCCTCTCTCTACCCATTCTCTCTCTCTCTCCTCTCTCTTCCCCTCCCGCCTCTCCTCTCTCTTCCCCTCCCGCCTCTCCTCTCTCTTCCCCTCCCGCCCCTCTCTCTCCTCTCTCTTCCCTCTCTCTTTCCTCTCTCGCTCCTCTCTCTTCCCCTCTCTCTCTCCTCTTTTTACCCCCTCCCTCTCTCTCTCATTCTATCCTGGCATGCATTTCCTCAGATTCCCAATTCTTCATAAGACCACCTCATCAACTAAACACAACAGAACTGGTGTCACTTTTATAGCGACGCAGCGTAGAAAACTGATAGAGTTGGCCCCACTAGCAAGATAATTATTATCAATATTTCTCGTCATGATAATCAGACAGTTAATGTGTGGGGGTAAGCTGAAACAATGCGTTATGCTTTCGTCGCTTTACAAACCAATGTAATTACATAAATAAATATTATACAGCTGGCTGCGAGTTGTCAGACGATATGTTGGGAAGCTAGCAATTCATAGCCACAGAATGATGTGTATTTCGTTCCTAAAGTGACCATGTGCATCACGACTTTAAGATCAGTAGACGCAAATCTTCTTGAGACACCCACAGTCAGATTGTAGGATGTTTCTATTGGAGGGCCTAAATTGTGGAGCAGCATCAGCGTTGGCACCGGGAAAAGTGAAAACATCGTCACATTTAAAAATAGGTTCAAAACTGAATTGGTAAGACTGTTTTCATTGAAACTGAAGGATGTCCAATTTCGGTCTCAGAGGTTTGAGGATGAGAGTAGACCAATTGTTTGTTAATGTGTGTGAGTGGGAGAATGATGAATTAAATTGATTTTGTGTCCATCCTTTTTTTAAAATTTTATACAGCGTCTTAGAGTACATCATTTTTTAATTATTTTGTTTGTGTGTGTGTGTGGATTTGAGCGCTATACAAGTTAATTATTACATCACATTACATTGTGTGATTGTTTGGAACTGCTAGAAAAGATGGTGTAGATCTTGGGGTATTTACTACCATACTGTTTTATGCGGCATTTTGCGGATTTTGAGGATTTGTCACGAAAAGGTTTCTCTCACTTCTAATTTAATGATGTACAAGTGTCATTCCAAGCGGTTAAAAAGTTGTCGATATTTGTTTGTGACGCAATGTTGTCCTCTGATTTTACGCAAGTCTTCAAAGTTTCGATTCTCATTTTCACGAAAAGACAATAACAGTCATACAATGATATGGAAAGCACCCGACGATAATTAAAATTGCGTTATTCCACCATGCTGGCACTGAGTTTGGAATGCTACATTAGTTAACCATTGCAACCTAAGAATGTACAGTACAAAGCCCATATTCCGTTAGTGTTCAAATTTCCTAACTGTCTGACGGGGTAGACACAATATTTGACTAAAATCTAACCACAGTGAGTAGTTAGATTCTGAATTTCAGGAATGGCACTAAACTGATACATTTTGCACCACTGACTGAGGTTCTGTTTTATGTGTAGCTTATCCAGTGACAACTTTTTTTCAAAGTATCAATTTCTCCACGGCATGGAAGGTGGGAATTGCTAGGTCTAACCTCTGCGTTGATCTCAAACACATGTATACATTATATCTTTTATTTGCCCTGTGGAATGATGTAAAACTTATTTCAACAACTGCAGAATGAATGAAGAGAAATTTATGCCATATCATGAAGCGCCAGCGGGAAAAATGAAAATAATAGATACACTTAGGATGGCAGAATTTTTGTCTCTTTGCATCATATGTTTGTTTCTAAACAAGGCTAATGCTAGCTATTAAAACACTACACGTCTCTAAGCACTGTGCAATGTTGACACCGCATTGTGGTTGCCTTTTCAGTGGAGGTGCGTGTGAAAGAGTAAACAAGCAGCGTCATGTCGCCGCACTGGCTCTGGGCTGAGCTGCAGCAATCAGTTTTGTCAACAGAAAAACACACTCGATCTTGCCATCGCTTCAATTCAACCAGCATTTAGGCGTCTGGCGCAGCCGCAGTTTTGTTGCCTGACCAACTATCGGTCATGTCTGATACATGGAAACTGGCGATTGATGTCTTTGTAGATGAAATTGATAATGCTATAGGTGCTTATCCAATAGGGACATGTATGCATGCAAATTTATAATATAAAATGTCATTTTCATTTTCAATACCTGAGTGCAAATGTCAAATTTATAGAACTGGCTTTACAGCAACATAAAATATAGTATTTCTGTACATGGAGGCCCTCAGTGAGAAGCTGAAAAGCTGAGAAATGCGACTTTAAGGCTTGTTGAGCGGTGACTCAAGTCAGATTTGACTCCGACTGAAATTTCCTTTAAATCCACTGGCAAGACAGACTTATTTTCGTCTCACTGGTGCTCGTGGTCCTGTTTAACTCCATAGCGACCAGTCCACATCTCTCACTAAAACAGGCAAAAGACTAAAACAGTCTTGACGCAGAATGCTACGAGCCAAAGAATGCCTCGGAAAAAAAGCGACTGTAGATTAGACGATACGAATTTTGCACTTGTGTTCCATGTGGGCGGAGAGGACAATATGAAAGCGGGCCAGGCTTTGTTTTCTTAACTTGTGCTCAGTGGACACTCTGCACTGCCCATCAGTCAGAACCAATGCTTACACATGATATACTTACACTTTGTCGGTCATGATGCTGAGGTTATGTTATATGAATCAATCAGGGCCTGTTCCGACAGGGACACCATCAGCTTTGACACTATATCATGATTTAAATACCTTTGATTCATCCTCTGTCACTGTGCTTACCCTCGGTCAGCCACTACGTATCTGCTCACTGAGTTACCTGGTCAATAATCCACCCAGCAGGACAGGCAGGCAGGCGCCCCCCAGTCAATCACACTCATTTTACTGTCACCCACTGACTTCTTCACTCATTCACGAACCCCATTTACTCACTCATTTATTCACTCAAGCAAATAATTTCCTCACCAGTTATTTCTCTTATGCGCAGTTATAATCATGATTTCATGACTTTAATTCTAGTTTGTTCCAATTCCACTTTTTGCACAAATGAGAAATTTGACGTTAAACGTATGGGGCTTATTATATTAATAATAAAATCTGCGGGGTCGCAGAAAGGCTTGAAGTCAAGTCAAAAGAAGAAGATGTTGTTAAATGTTCTACGATATTGTCATCTTTAATTTTTTTAATTTTTTTTTAATCTTCAATTTTTTTTTTTTATTTCATTAATTTTCTATCCTGGTACCTTTTTTGTCTGAAGAAGGTTATTATACCGAAAGCTCAATTTATATTTCCCCTTCCATTATGTTTTATTGTATAGTTTCAGTATTATTTCTTACCCGAGCCATTCCTACATACAATCTTTTCTTCTTGTCACATTCTGACTGTATTTTGCAAAGCCTCGCACAGGAAATAATATAGTGACGATACACTAAATTGCAAAGGAAAAGGAAAGGCGAAACGACCTTTTTCGATCAAGCAGACCTTTTTCTACACTGTCTCATGTTTATTGCCCGAAGAAAGTCTTCTAGACCAAAAGCTCGTTTTCTCTTTCCTTTTCATTTGCGTTTTATTACAACCAATTTCCGCATTACATTGATAATGAAATAATTATAGGTTTAAACTCTAGTCCTATGTTTCAGAGAAGATTTCAGGTATGGTTTTTCTGATAATTTAATGCTTCATCGTGACAAGCTAATATACATCTAGATCTAGTATTATTTCAGACCTGTCCTATGAAAAGATGTCATTTATTTAAAAAAAACCTAGTAAAGACAGCATTTTTGTGAAGAAAACTGTACTGAAGTTTAATGTAGCTATTATATAGATGGCATTTGTAAAGAAGACTATGCTAAATTTCAATTAGCTATTACAGACAGCATTAAAATTTTGTAAAGATGATTGTATTAAATTTTCATGTAGCTTTTATAGATAAATGGAAATAAGGATACTGATTTTCATCTTTCATTGAAATATTCTCATCTTTCAGTACGTCGCCGTATTAAAGAGCAAAGGGAACTCTATTAAGAAATGAATAGAAAGAGACAAATAAATGATGGAGTGATGAAAGAATGAGACAAGGACAAGGAAGAAGAAACACTGCGAGTGAGAGGAAAGAGAAATAGAGATACTAGCATAGTGGTAAATGATGGAAGGAAATAAAGAAGTTTGCTAACCACAGAGAGTATCAAAACAAAAAAAAAACTAAGAAAGAAAAATGATGAGAAGAAGATATTAAGAAAATGCATTTATTTGTGGAAGAAAAAAGTATAATCTCAGTCGCAGATTGCAACCCGTCACAGATGGCGTGGGATGTCTGATAGCACGTACGAGGAAGCACCGGCAGGACAGAAGGATGAAAAATAACAATGATAATAAAAACAGACGATGATGAAAACAGAGGGAGCGAGATGGACCAGAAAAAAAAAAGAGGAAGGAAGGAATGAATGAATATACCGGTACTCAATAAGAAAGCATAGTAGTTTTGCCTCATCCAGAAATTGCAGTATCCCAGACAGTGTATAATGAATCAGAATCAATGGTATTGATAAGACAAATCCGGGGTTAAGCAGCAAGTCTTTTATATTCCTCCTCTCTTCTTCTCCCTCCAATGTTGATCTATATAGTATCGATCACAGTCCATATCGTGCAGGAGGTCGAGTAGATGCTTTTAAAGTTCAGCACCAAGGATTTGTGGGAAGTGCACGCAACAGCAGCAGTTAAGGCCTGCAAGAGACACGGTAGAGCCCCGAGTTGTTACAGTTCATGTGATTAGATCAAAGTTCCCCATGGAGACTCGAAAGACCGTAGTAACAGCGTCTAAACCCAGTGGTCCTTAAACTTTAGATCAAAGTTTTTCCTTGGAGACTCCAAAGACCATATTAGCAGGGTCTAAACCCAGTGGTCTTTAAACTTTAGATGAAGGTTTTCCATGGAGTCTCCAAAGACCGTAGTAGCAGGGTCTAAACCCAGTGGTCCCTAAACTTTAGATCAACGTTTTCCTTGGATATTCCAAAGACCGTTGTAGCGGTGTTTAAACTCAGTGGTCCTTAAACTTTAGATCAAAGTTTGCCGTAGTAGCAGGGTCTAAACCCAGTGGTCTTTAAACTTTAGATCAAGGTTTTCCAAGGAGACTCCAAAGACCGCGGTTACAGCGTGTAAACCCAGTGGTTCTTAAACTTTTAAAGCCCGTTTCCCCGTCTATTGTCAGGTTTTAGCTTCGTTTTCTCTCTAGGACAATTCGGGTTCGATGCCATAGACAAAAGAACATTGATAGGGCAACTTGGGTCAGTGGAATTAAGTATCAGTGACTGAGCCAGAAGTCCACAATCTGGAAATAAAAAAGTGGCACTGCACTTGCACAATACATGAAGTGTGTTACGGCATTATTTGAGGCCAGTAAAACATTGAGCCAGGTCTATTTTGCGTTGGTTTTGACTCAGTCTTGAAGTCATTTTGAAGCGACACAAACGAAACAGGCTCGTTTCAGACTCATTGATGCATCAGTTCCCCCGCAACTTCTTGGTACACAAAACTGAGGCAAAACAGACTTGACTCAGTGTGCCTTGAGTTTGAATTTGGGTTTAACGTCACGTCAGCACGGTAACGGCCACTTTGTGCCTTTCACGGTTCTTTTCGTTCTCTTACTTTGGACCAGCGTTCAGCCCTTAGATCCCTATAAATAAAATCAAAATAAAAGTGAAGTTAAAACTCTAACGGGAAAAGGTCCGTACTGTAAAGTTTGTGAATATGAACTCTACAAGTATATTATTGTAATAAAAATCTGTTCAATCAACTTGTATATTCGGCCTCCTTCCGAAACGACAATATGCGCTACGAGTGGACACCAGAGAATAATTCTTTCATGCATCTGCAGGCATAATGCCTTCTTCGGATATGCACGAAATCCACATTTCACCTTTAAAGTCGAATAATTATACTATTTCCCTTTGGGGAATCCCCACCCCCCGGCTGAGAACCATTGGGTCTAACCCCCATCATTACCACAGGCGTAGTCTTAATAGACAAGGATGGGACAAGGATGGTTACCAGACAATGGGGGTCGTAAACTAAAAGTACGGTGTCTTGGAACCCCCAGTAGCAGTAAAACATCCGAACAAGACACAGTAAACAGGAAAAACAGAGCTATTCGTCTAGATTTTACGTCCCCCAGTGTCCAGGAAACAGGAGACAGAACAGTTTGTTTCAGAAACCCGAAGTTCATCCAGATTCAGGAAAATTTCGTGCATTCGAACAACATGGTCTGATACCTCGGGGTTGAGAAACAAGAGCCTGGATTTTCTGTAGTGGAATGAGCAGGTTTTACTGATGAAAGTAACCGATGCAATTAGAGACTTTCATTTAGTCCTGCGCGATCCGGTGACAGGAAGCGCAGGACCAGATGCCATTGTGTCTGTCTCTGCTTTGAATGAAAACATAGGAGATCTGTGTGGACATCTCTCCCAGATCCTGGACCTTTCAGGTTAATGTCCATTTTGAAGGTTTTAATTCCGACTGGAAAGACATGTAAAAGCATATCAGATAACACTAAATAGTTTTATGTTAGAGATTAGAAATAAGGTATATTAATGTTGTTGTTGTTGTATTGTGGCTGTTCTTGTTGCTGTTGTTGCTGCCGTTGTTGTTTTTGTTGTTGTTGCTGTTCATGATGATGATGATGATGATGTTGTTGTTGTTGTTGTTGCTGTTGTTATATCTTAGGGTTGCAATAGATCAAGGGACACTGTGGAATATAAAATTCCAAAGATGCTGACAATGTGGATTATTTTATTAAGGTTTAGCCTACTATTATATCCCCTTTTCACCCACAACCTAAATCAGTTTCACACACTACGTCGGTATGTCACTTTTGCAATAAGTCACAAAGGATATTGCTAACTCCACAACAACAATGTCATCATCATGTAAACCTTTTATCGTGTTTTGTATAGTAATCAATACACAAATTGCGTCAGGGCTTTAATCGAGTCACATTGATCTGTTAATCAAGAAAGCCACAAATCGATTGAGCATTCCAAAGCATAAGGAAGGGGAGAAAAATGTTTAAAACATCTGTGGCAATGAAAGGGAAAGAAAGGCCTGATTGGTAAAAATTACATCTGTGAGAGATCTTATGTGGATGGCTATCGAAGCGCCTGGAGTACTGGTTTCTTTAACATTTTCTCATATTTTCATGTGACTACAGCTTCAGAATACGCCTTTCGTATTCTTACTTCAATATTTTTACAGCTCAACCTGTTTAAGTTTTCAGCCTTTGTTTTGTTGCTTGCCCTGTGGCAGTGATTTTGTGCAAGGGAGAAATCATTATAAATATTTAAGGCACAGCCTGCCTTTGTTTTTTCCATTAGGGTAAGTGTTCACATAAGGGTGTGACAAAGGTCACATGGACAAAGTTTCATTCCCAAAATGCGTAATTATCATTGTGTCCGTCGTTTAGTATAATCTAAATTTAGGGGGTGGGGGTCGGGGGGGGGGTTTAAATATAAGCAGAAACAAGAAAATACAACAAAAAACAAAAAAAAGCACCAGACTTGAAGGAAGACATAGACAGGGTGTGAACGGCGATATTAAAGTCCCATCACATTGATAAAGGGATTTTTTATTTCTTAGATGAATTTCCGTCTTTTCTTGTGTTGGTATGAATTTGAAAAAAAAACAAAAAAAGATCACAGAATCTCCATGAAATATCATCTATTTGCCGTGTTTTTCAAAACTGTGTCACATTAAAGTAGTCAACAAAGAAAAACCATTCCAGATCGTGCACAAACGTGCACAAAACATTTTAAATAAAAGCCATACACATTCTTATTAATATTATTGTCAACCCAAGAGACAAAAGCAGTGATTTGAAAATTTCATTTCCAGCTACAATACAGGCAGTTCAGAGCCTCATCCATACGAAAGTGAAACAGATTATGGTGAATATAACACTACAAAATATCAATTTCACTTACATACGTACAGAATTAGATGTACAAAATGTGATAGACGAATAAACATTCGAGCATTGGCGTGGAATGAATTATCAGAATACGAGAAGAAATTTTCTGTACTGGCTGGAGATGCTTGGTAGTGAGGCATTATTTAATACAGCGGAGACCGGGAAGTGGTAGTAGAGTCGTCTTAAGCCTTCCAATACTGAAACAGAAGTGCTGTTAACTCTTTACTGCTCTGTCAGTGACATTCTTTGTTTCTCCATAAGTGGCTTTTAACTACAGATCAATAATTGCCTGATTTAGGTTAATTTTATATTTACCACTGAACGTAACTGAAATACGTGGATCTCTATACAAACTGGACATGAGAAAATCTAGCTTTCACAGCATCAGTACGGTAGTCAAAGGGTTAGGAAACTGTAGATAAACTGTGGGCACTGCACACGCGTGAACTTGAGACACACTGGGTATTATGCTGTCGGGTCAAGTCAACTGGGATTACATTATAATATGGTGATCGATTCTGCGATTCATCTACACGCAGAATAAGTGTCAGGTCGTTTTGTATTGGGAACAAATAAGCGTCTGTGGGCAGAGATTGCTGCACAGAGAGAAACATTCTTATAATCCGATCCGACGTCTTTTCTTTGCCGCAGATCTTCTGATACCCAGATTGAGCAGCCCTGCGGCTGGCTGGTGGAGGGTAGGGTGTAGATTGGGGTAGGGGGATCTTAAAGACAGTCTGAGCTTGGGGACGGGGGGGGGGGTCCTAAACTATGGGGTGATTTGGACTGGGGAGGTGGTCTGCGGTGGATGGGAAGGAATTAAGACCGAAAAATAATCTGGTATTATTTGGTGAGTGCAGAAGGGGCCACATGGCGTAGGTTGAAAGGAAAAGTGAAGAAAACCACCCGCGCCGAATGAACTGCTGTTTGATCAAGAATTACGAAAAAAAGAAAAAAAAACAACACTGCAGACCTCCCAATCCAGACCATCGTTATCTCCACTTTACCTTACGCCAGCCCCCTCCCCCCCACTCCCCCCCCCCCCTCCCCCCGTTGCGGAGAGATCACCGACTGCTAGATCACCTATTCGTATTCATTTATACCCCATACTTTAACCAAAAATTCGTTTTGAAAAATCGTTTCAAATTTTTCGCTTTCTGTTTTCATTTTTCATCTAGCCTAATGAAGGCCTTTAGTCACTGAAAGTTGGCGGATGTTGTTTTAATTATCATACGTTTAGATTTTGTTATACAGATTTCTTGTTACTTGTTTCTAATGTGGGACTTAAAATATTATCTTTTGGCCAAATTTTAACTTTGACAAAGCATTGCACGACCTTAGTTCTTGTTCGTTCCATCTCCATTTTCTGCAAAACTGGAGATTTTTTAGTAGGTAGAAGAGGCGCAAACAAAGGCACTCTTTGACAATTGTTTTAAATGCGTTGTAGCACTTATCAAACTGTTTCACAGTTCCGATTTATTCTAATTCCGTATCATAATAAATAAAGCACAAAAATGTTAATTCAATTGTGCCAACAGTGGAGTTGGGGAAAAAAAAACGAACTAAGGTCGCGATTAACCCGGCAGTCCCGCCGTCTTAAAGGATAGAGGAGGTGGTGGGTGTAAATCCTCCATGCCGTTTGAAGTTTCAACAGAGTGGAACACAGTAGTTATTACCTGTGATAGATCTATGTAATAAAGGCTAAATACGTAAAATTGCTATTCAAATAGAAAATTACTGGAATCTTGACTTGGGTAAATAACCATAATATTATGTTTCGGTGGGAAGAGAGAACGTCCCAGTCCACTGTACTGTGGCAGATTTAATGAAGACAGTCTGACCTGCATGTCTGGGACACAGCAGTCGCAGGCGGTCAATGACCCCAATAAAACGCATATTTATATTTCTAAAAGGTCGTCTCAGTTTGGATTTTTTTTTTTTAAAAGGTGAAACAAAACTCTTACGTAAATCCAGTTCTTAGTTATCGCTGCAGTATCAGAGCGCCACCTGCAAGTATTTTGCTGGGTTATCGTACGGGAAGAACATCTGGGCTAGTCTGAGTAAAAAGTTAGAATTACGGCATTTGAATTAAGGTCAGTGAAGATAAAGCTCTCGCTCCAGAGTTGCATGGAATGATATCAAAACCCAGACTCGCTGTCTCTCACCCTTTCTTTTCCTGACTCCTCCCACCCTGTCTTTTCACTCTCTTCTCCCTTATTCGCTCGTAAGACAATCATGAAATTGGACCCACGTATGAAACCAACTGAGTAACTGCGCACAGAACACAAATACATGGAAGAATATCACAGACTTGGAATCTCCTGAGTTCTCATATTACGATGGTATCGTCCTCTCTACTACAGAAAGCTCTGCTATGGTACAATAAGGTCATTGACAGGCATCTGATAATCATTGTGTCGCAGCACGGAAATACGAATGATAGGAAAAAGACAAAAAATGTAAGAGTTTGCTAATTAAACTTAATTTTTTTGCATATATATATACACAAGTCGTATGTTCAATTTACAAGACGAAAGACATGGGTTTGATTCTTGATGAAGTAAGGTTTGCGCTTCCCCACGTTCACTGCGTTTTCCAACAGTCAATTTTATTATTTTGAGGCAAAAGAAAGTGGAATACACGCTCACACAGCTTCAAAATGACAGTTCAGTGTTTGCGGAATCTGAAAAAGCGAAGCAAAGAATAGGCTTCACCAATTGTACCAAAAATTCCCAAATTCTGTGACCTTAACCTTGCTCTTAAGTGAGACAAACATTGCATTTCGTACTAGCCAGTTGATATGAGTAGTCTGAGCTTTACTCATGGCCAGTTGTTTGCCTCACCCTCTCCACTCACCACTCTATTTGATGGCTGACCTGCATTCAACTCGCTGGGTTTTCCCCAAAATCTTGTTTTCTACTGTTTTAGAGAGTGTGCTGTCGTTAGGTGACCGCAGACTAAATACAAAGCCAAATAGACAACAGTCTGAGTTGTGTTCGCTGCTCAACTATAGCTTACTATATGGAATCACTATGTGGAATACTGCGATCCTGTAGCAACAGACAATTTTAAGAAAAAAGAAACCGTTGATTATGCAGATAATTTTACCCTGATGATGTTTGGTCATAATCGAATCATTGAACACTTGGCGTTATCATAATTACTGTCAAACACAATGGAAACTTTGTGTGTGTGTGTGTGTGTGTGTGTGTGTGTGTGTGTGTGTGTGTGTGTGTGTGTGTGTGTGTGTGTGTGTGTGTGTGTGAGTGTATTAAACTATTCAATGGAAATGCTTACAAATTTTGTTGATCTTCCTACTCTATGAATCAATTCACAATACAAAAACAAAAGGCATAACAGTTTGAAAGAATAATGGATGTTCATTTTGCTTAGACATAGCCAGTACGACGAGGCAAATGCCCAGAGAGAGATGAGCAATAAATTAAGTGCTACCAATAATAGTGTCCATTTTGTCCATTGTATACTCCACTGCATATTGTTTTGTCTATTGTGGGCGCTACTTTTGTCCCCAGCCTCTTATCTGCATCACCCACTCTTGAATAAATCATTACTTGTCTACTCCCAAACAAACAGATCGGCAACAGACGGTGGCTAAATTGCATGCATTTGTGCCATTATGCAGACAGCTTAATAATATATATCAGTCTGTGTGTAAATAAACAAACAAAAGCAAACACAAGTTATGATAGACTGACTGGGCAAGCGTCCAACCAATCGGCTCTCTCGGGGTAATGAAATCTCAACTAGCCTTGATGACCTGCGTCTTGGTGTACGAAGAAAGAAGTCGCCGTGCGTACAAAATGGACGCATGGGCGATGATAAAACCACAGCGTCTCTACAATAAGTTTATTGCTACCACCGCAGTAAGTCATAGATGGTTTGATATTTCTGTAATTGTAATGCTGAATGTCATAATTATCTGTTTATATTTTCTTTGCAAACTACTGTAGGTTTAGATAATTAGGTTTTATGCTCTTTGTATCTGTTATCTACTACGGCAACTTCAGCCATCGTGTGGGCATAGTCTTTCTTTCTCTTTTTTAATCTTTTGTTCCTTTTTTTTCCTTTCAGCCCAACTCCCACATTGGCATGCAGCAATCGATACCTACAGCACTGTACGACTACAAAGGCATCGAAGGCAAGACATTTCTTTGGGAAGCAATTTCCATCCGGCCTGCAAGACCATTATATTTGCAATAGGTAACGGCGTTTGCCCTGAATGGTGCAGTAAAGGACTAATCGCCACAATCTGTGTCATCCATCACGAAGTACATTTCACCACGGATATTAGCGAAGGTACTTACAGCATTCTTGGAAACAGTCGTGTTGAAATAACACTGCTTGAGTTTTCTAAGTGGTCTGTGTCATGATCTGTTAAGTTTCCAATACATCTTTTATTCATTCAGCGATGTCCACCCAGTGCATCATTTAGAGTGCAGGCCGTTGTATGTAGAATGATGTGAAGGAGGAAGTCATTCAGCGAATTTGTACTGTCTCAATTATCATTATCTACAGTGATACAACAGAACTACAAGACACCAAATTGAGAGTAAAGGGATACAACGTACGCGCCCGTTGTTGTGGCCATCTACATAAGGTGCACGGCAAACGAGGTGAACATCATCATTGAACAGTCCGCCAACAATCTGCATGTTTTAACAGAGCGGCCTCACTACACATGGAAGATGGACTATAATTTTACAAACCCCTCTTACGTCCTCACTTATATCACGGACGAGGAGGACGGTTTCAATACAACTGTCAACACCACAGATCATGACGTGGATGGATCCCAACCTCCACAGGACGGCATGGGCAGAAAGGTCGCCATGGGTATCTTTTTCGCCTTGACAATATTGACTGCCATAGGCGGCAACCTTCTGGTCTGCACGGCCGTCTTTACAGAACGGCGCCTGAAGAGGATAAAGAACAATTACTTCATTGTATCTTTAGCTGTAGCGGATCTGTTAGTGGCCTGCGTAGTCATGACATTTGCTATGGCCAATGATATTCAACAGCAGTGGATGTTCGGAGGTGTTTTCTGTCGTATATGGATATCCTTTGATATTATGTGTTCCACTGCTTCGATTCTCAACTTGTGCGTGATCAGTTTCGATCGATATAAGCATATACAAAATGCCATGTATTACGATATGTGGATGACTACAAGAAAAGCTCTCATATTCATTGCGTCAGTTTGGTTTCTTTCTGCACTCATATCTTTTCTACCTATCCACTTGGGCTGGCACCAGAGTCGAAACGGTAATGAAACTGCCAACGCTGACGACGAATGTATTATAAAACTGAACTTTATCTACGCAATTGTCTCTTCAACCATTAGTTTCTACGCACCGTGCTTAGTTATGTTAGTGCTCTATTTTAAACTGTTTTTGTTCGCTCGAAGTCACGCAATTAGTATAAAGAGCATGAAGCGCCCTGTGATAGCCTCGCCAGGTGAAAAAAGGAAGAACGTGACAAACGGTTCTATTAGAAACTCTTTAAGAGCTTCGGACCACAAAGCTGCCTTTACGCTGGGCGTCATTACCGGCGTATTCCTTTGTTGCTGGCTTCCATTTTTCATAATTAATCCTATCAACGCATATAACCAGGACCTTGTTCACCCCAATATATTTGTCGTATCGACATGGCTGGGCTACGTGAACTCGTGTCTCAATCCCATCATTTACAGTATTTTCAACACAGAATTTAGAGAAGCTTTCAAGCGTATTCTCAGCTTCAGGACCTGTCGGAAGGATGATACTTATCTCCCGTCTTCGTCCAGAAGGAACAGTCTTCGCAGCAGATTCACTAAGTCTGAATACGAACCTCAGCCATCGTCGGACAACGGTTCAGTGATCAGAAAGACTAGTAGGGACCACTTGTTTAACGAAAAAGTGACCCGTTTATGAGTTTGAGCAAAATCAGTCAGGTCTTCAAAGTTACCATGTGGATGCGATCGAAGACCGTTCTGCCGCCGACTCTTGTATTAGTTTTGTAAGTAAGTTATGTACTACTACAGTTATCTCCGTCAGATATTCTGATGGGAGCATCGTCCCTGTTCTCGCTGCCATGAAGACATTACTCTTTATGTCCTTGTAAGAAGATTTTACATTATTTAGCTGCTTTGAACTCTTAATGTGGTGTGAAATTACTTCGATTTTGTCTTTCTTGACATTGTACTTTTTTTCTCACTCTTTCTCCATAATTCTCGTCTTTTCCGATAACTTTCATTTCATCATCTTACTCTGTCGTACTTAAATCTCTTGTTTATTCTTCGACTGTCACTGGCATCATTTTCTGTCATCAGTTATGATTAAGTTCTCACAAGCGTAAAACAAAGCTGAGATAATGAAACCAGTCTTTCTCTGCCAGCAACGTCGACGTTCCAATCTCCACAGTTCAACGAGTCTGAAAACGACAGGAAGATTCTCTCCGCTGGCGAAACCGCCAAAGATGGACAAAATTTATGACGCTGAATAAAAAATCTCTCACAGTTGCAACTTGCATACTTGTTGCAGCAATATCATTGGCAATTTCTATTGTTCGCTTCCATGCTTTTACTGCTTACTGGCTTTTTCTAGAGCCCAAGGAGTTTAACTAACCTAAATCAAGCTCATTTCCCGGCCAGTCTTGAGCATTTTACATAATGATTAAGAAAACTGCTGAAAAAAAAAGTCGGGGCATTTAATTGTCTCGCCAGGTGCCATTTGATCAATGACAAAAGTTCTTTACACTCTTCGTTTAATGCTAAATCGTTAAAACCAGGAAAATATTCTGAATTCTGTGGTAATATGATTACTTTACCGTTTTATTCAGTTGTATGAAAAATGGATGATATGACGTTTATCTGCTGATCTGATGAGTATGACATTATACTCCGACTAATTGAAGTGGTGAATTCTCCGTCTTTTTATTGTTGGACAATGTCAGTATAAATTTTGCCACCAATAGACTAGGAAAGCGTGGTATTTTGGCAAGCGCAGTTTACATCTAAATACACGTCTTGTTTTTTTTTTCACTGTCCGGCGAATATTACCCGGATTTTGCGTTGGATAACGCAGTTACACGCAACAGCCAAAAATAGAGGATTTTTGAATCTGCTGCCAGGGTCACATAATCATGTCTAGCTAAATCCACACTAAATCTTCACATTGTTTTCAGCGCTCTGTCCATTTTTACTTCTTACCTTCTTGTTTGTTTGCTGCGTCAACATATCATGATAATATTCACTATCATAATGTATTAATGATTTTAAATAATCAATGTCTGGAATGGCACAACTACATAATAAAAATTCACTGTTGTTTTCCTGACAGTTAAATTGCTAATTTTTAAGCAAAAGATTTGAATATTCACTTTCGTATCAAATCTGTAAATAGCTTTGTCGCGAAGGCTTAAGAAAGTGATATCCTACAAACAGGATCCCTTTCCTGGCAGCCAAGAAAGCGTTGGGTTTTTTTTCCCCTTCTGGTTTACAAAACTATCCAACTACAAGTCAGTTTAAGTGTTGAGCCTTGGCCACACATTATTCAGGGACAAATCTTTATGGGCGACAAGTTATAATTTTCATATCTTCTGAAAAACAATATGGTCACTTTATGGAATAGCCCATTATGTCGAAACCCACACCTCAGTGACCATGTCTTCAAATGTTCTACTGAACTCCCTGTGTCTACTTTTACGACGACCCATATGGATTAGATTGGTCATCATCATTCAAATTCAATTCATTGTTTCATTTATGATATTTGAATGAAACCGGGAATCAATTTATCTCAGGAGAAAAACAGGGATTTGGTCATTAATTCAGATCAAGTCGCGGTATATTTATTTATTGATTTATTTATGTACTTTTTCTAATCATTTCATATGGTCGTTTTCATAAGTTAATGCATTTACACCGTTTCTGGACACGTTTACCAGACAATTATTATTGATTTCGTATCTAATTCAATTTGGGTTCCTTTTTTTTTTGTCCCCATGTTGATGAATGTTATTTTCATTTCGGCCTATGCATTTGTATGATACAGTTTAACTTGGTGCTTTACAACTCTCAATGGATGAGTACCGGTACAGCTAATAGAAAACGTAGAACGCTGATAACACATTATTATAAATCCTTTTGGTTTTGATGTACTGTGAACTATTATATTCGAATAACCACCAGAAATTAAGGCTGTGATTTGATTTTCAAGTGCGTTTGGTGTTGTCTTAGTCTAATGTGAATGTCCTATTTGGCTGTTTTGATGTTCGCTCTGATAATTGTTCATGGATGTTTCTCTTAATATATCGCAAACCTTAGTTCTTATGTGTGCCAATTCCACTTTTTGCACAACTGAAAAATTCGACGTTAAACGTTAGCGGCGTTAATTGTTATAAGGAGTTAGATTGAATTGAAACAGCTTAAAAATGCCACAGCGCATTTTAAACAAGTGTCAACATGTGCATTTGTTATGTCTCTTCTTTAAACTAAAAGATATCCAATTTTTCAGAAAATGAAGATAGAATAGACAAGAGCAAAGGTCGCGATATATGTAAAACAGCAGCCCCTGAGCAAGGGTTAAAACAAGAAATACTGCAAATCTCCCCAATCTTCTAACTTGAATAATCCCCTTGTATTTATGTTCGCTGCATACAAACTTCAGCTTAACCGAAGGCAGTCAGAGAGGAGGCGGGGGGGGGGGGGGAGGGGGGGGAACCAAGAATTAGTGCGGTGAGCAACGACAGACTGAGTCATAAATTAGTAAAAGATATCCATTACTGGAACCAATAAAGACAAGTGACATGATCTCTGTGGGCGCAGGGTGAAGGTGGCAGCAATCAAATGTTAAAGAAAACCTTTCAAAAAATTATCTTTGGCCAATAAATGTTATCTATTGCGTTAAATACGTAAAGAGGGAAGCGTGGCTGATACGCTAGAATTAATTTTGCCCTGTGTGGCTCGCTCTTTGCATGTGTGTATCGATATGGGATGCATGATGCTGACGCGGTGGATGTTGTTTTAGAAAAGCTACAATTAAAAAAAAAAAGTTTTCTTTTACTACTCCAGAAACGCTACCCTAAATACTAGCCAAGGAGAAGGCAATATGCCTGCGGATCCATGAAGGAATTATTTTCTGACCTGGACCCATAGCAGGTCGTGTCCTTTCTGAAAGAGGTCACGCTCTACAACTTGATTTAAAAACGTCCATACACATTTATAAAACTCTTTTTAGATCCATGCAAAATAACTTTTGAGAATTTTATCAATGTAATAAAATTTATATTGAACTATTTACTGCTATTTGTGAGATTTAGATTGAAGAAGTTGTGAGTACCAAAACATAAATAAAATACCCAGATGGACCGGGAAAGGCGTAACATGGCCGTTGTTGTGCCGACCCTCCGTACAATTGAAACTCAAACTCAAATTCAAACTCAGCTACAGAATTAACAATCATTATCAATATGTTTCTTACGGGAAATACATATTAACATTTCCACAGTAGTAATGCAATGAAGATGTAGTTCCACGTCACGTATACAATCTGGACATAAATATTTATCCAGCACCCCAACAAATTTTGATGTACTAAAAAAAAAATGGTCTCGTCTCTGATAACAATGGGCCAAACGCTCCTCCCCTATAACCCCGGAAGAGAGGGGAAAAGAGAAGGAGAATAAGAGAGAGAGAGAGAGAGAGAGAGAGAGAGAGAGAGAGAGAGAGAAACTAAAAAGGCTGGCAATGCTTGCATGGCAGCTTACCATTGCTTTAATAATATCACCAAAAATTATGAACCCGAAAACGAAATTTCACAGCTATAAATGTTTATGAACCACATTACGTTAGGTATTACTTTATATGGATGCTTCGCTGAGAACAGTATGCTGTCCCTGTGGGACCGAAGTAAACTCATTGCGGTTTGGTTTTTTTTCGTGGCAGCCACCTTCACAACGCCACCTTGATCACAACTCTGCCCGGGCAAAATGAAATAAAATGTATCCCTACCACTTTGCCCCCCCCCACACCCCACACCCCCCCCCAAAAAAGATTTTAAAACCCCGCCGTCGGGCATGGCACTGTGGCGATGACGTGTCTGTTGCAGTTGTAACTGGGCTGCAATGACACTAAGGCGCAATTCCCAAATGGGATTAGTAAAAGTATACAAAATAACAAAAAAAAAACCTTTCCCCAAGCCCAAACTCTAATCCTGTCTTGGTCCTAACCCTCCCAGCCAGCATACCTATTATCTATGTCAATCCGACGTAGATTTTCCGTATGATTGGTAGGATTAACGTAGGGGGCGGATTCCCTACATCAAACTGGTGTCGCATTCAGCGGATCTACGTAGGAACTATGTCATTCCTATGAGCAAACTTTATGTCAAGCCTACGTTTCGGATTTCCAGAGGGTTTCCTTACGAATGGACTTCCCTATCTGAATTTCCTGTTTCCCCGGAAATCTCATGTTCAGTGCTAGTATTTTATATGGCTGTTGTTACTTGTACATACGCACGACAAGCGTTTTGCGCTAGGGGCGTGTAGATAGATATACGTACTTATCCCTACCAGCGTCCTTATCCTCAGCCCTAAGGTTTATCGACAGCCTCCCCCCCCCCCCCCCCCCACCCTTTCAACAAAAAAAAACAGGTGGAAAACAAAAAGAAAATCTGAAAGAATAATTAATTAAGGCTGTTGTTAGGAGCATTCGGTGGGAATTCTTTACTCTAAAGTCACGAAACTCTCTAAAACGCGTACCCATAGGACAAAACAATTAGGGGGACCTGCGTACTTGTAACAACATTTATTTTAAATATAATTATAGTTCTGTTTAAGTCAGTTTTCTATGTACTTACAGTTGTTTTGCTGTTTCGTTGTTGTTTTATTCTTTGTATGCACACAATCCACTGCAGTATGTTTCTTCTGGGTATCTCCAGCAATATTTGCAGCTTAGTTCACCTCCCTCACCATATTTTAAGTGGTAAATGGCTCATTTCTCTGACGCTCTTGAGCATTTTACATAACAATTGAGAAAATTAGTAACGTTAGGAGTTCATATCGAATATCTCTCTAGTCTCTATGCCATCACTATCGCTACATTTGTGAGCCTCTACAGGGAAATGGTCCACATTGCCATTTTTTTTTTTTTCAAAATTAAGTTAAAGGTATACTGTGAAAGTACAAACTGTCCTGAGAAGAATGTACTTTATTTCATGCAAAAATTATTGAAAATTGACCACGTTATGGCTATTTCAAGGTGCTAAGGTAGAAAACGTCACTTCTGGGGAAAAACGCGTTTAAAGTTTATGTAAATTTAAAAAGACCATTAGATTGGATCTCGAAATTTAAAAAAAACAACAACACATATTTAAAGGCAAATTTCATTAAAATCCTTCAGCATAGGCATAAAGAAATGACTGAGGAATTATTTGTGCCGAACACTGATATAGGACCGGGAAGTCCCTATCCACCTATTTTTGGTTCTGTCTCGAAAGTCCCGAGCGCGACGTGGACAATTTCCCTAAAGTGCCTCACATTTTGTCTGTTGCCCACGCTTCTTATTAGTTATGAAACCATAAATGGGGAATGAATCAGATACTGTGTATTTCAAAAAGAAACATAGATAGTTTGTTTTTTTAACAAGAGCTGTTGTTGTTGTTGTTGTTGTTGTTGTTGTTGCTGTTGCTGCTGCTGCTGCTGCTGCTGCTGCTGTTGCTGTTGTTGTTGTTGTTGTTGTTGTTGTTGTTGTTTCATATGGGCACCGTAGAGTAATTTTTGCTATTTTCCAAATTATTGGTTCTATAAATAAGCTTTGACTCAATCTTGCCAAAAACATCTGTTGCACAAGTAACTGCCCCATTCTTCGAATGGTAAAAACAAAACAAAACGAAGGACACCACTTCAGATGGAAAGCAATCAGCACAAAAGCATCGAAGCCTAAATGCTTAGGGTCATCCACAACACTCGGCCATTAATAGATAGTACAGTACACAGGGTGCAGTGGTGCGCGCCGAGAATTTTTCAGGAACTGATGATGTCATGGGTTCATGTGTTCGTGAAAATGAAGGATGGAGGCCGTCAATTGGTGACATAAAGCAAACTCAAAAAAAAAAAAACTTCCCCACAATTTCAAGTCTTTAAATGAAAAAAAAAAAAAAAAAGTAATGTGTCCAGATCGAAAGGAAGGCATGTGTAAAATGTCGTGCAAATCCCAGCTGTATGAGCGGCCGCAGGTCTTGTTAAAACCCCGCGAGTTTTGCTGGGTTTTTATATATATATTCCTGTTCTTGGTTGGTGGATGTTTTTACCACGAAAACGTTGTTGTTACAAGTCATTAAAATCTCCAAGAGCAAAACGTTCAGCCCTTACTTTTGCAGAACGTGGCAAATGTGGGATGGCCCGCGCCTGCTTTGAGGTAACCTAATGGACACCTCTCTCGTGTTGAAAATTGTCGTCCTGTTAAACTGTATTATGATTTTATTGTTATTACCATTATCATTAAGAATTATGATGCAAGGATGGATGTCTGAAAGACAACAGATTAGGGGAATAACCACTAAAGGTAGAGAAATGTGGTACATACTGCCAGCTGCATAGGTTTCTCGGAAAAGACGAGGACTTGTCATCGAAATCCAAAATGTTGAGTATTTGGAATACACTCCATCCAATTGTCTCTAGTCGTTGTTTAGATGTCTGACAGATGGATTTACTACACTGTAAAATTGATTGGTGACAAATGGTCCTTGCAAAGTGCCATGAGTTGGCTTTAAATTATTCTGTTGTCGCCTGCCTTTATTCTGTATAATGTACCATTAACAGTTTTCTTTGCATTCATTTGCCGTGTAGTTGTATGATTCTGTCTCATACCAAAACAATTTTAATTACTCTCTTTGTCGTATCTGGGTGATTAACACTTGGAATGCAGTGTTTTCTTCGATAATGATATTATTATGTGGTTGCTTTTTTAACCCTCTAGCGCCCAGTGTATCATACCAAAGACAAGTGAAGTGATGCCAAATGTTATGATAATACGTTTGGAACCCATCTAATTTATCAATGAATTATAATTCTCTAGGTTAATTTTCTATTTTTTGGATTCCTGTGACTCTTTCCAATTAGTTCTACAAGTATATAGACTTCTGTGACTTGTGTTGCACAAGTTTTCGATACCATTGTCTAGTATGTCTGGGTACTAGAAGGTTAGCTGGAAAGAATGGGAAATTGAGTTTGTTGTTGCTGTTGTAGTTTTCTCTCTACTATCTGAAACTTCAATGCGAGTTACATACTGGTTACGTAGTGAAATATTATATATTTCATCGTTTTATACACAATGCTTAAGTTATGACTTCCTCTTATGCCAAATATCTTTTGACAATAATTATCATGTAACTTTTATCCCTTGCAATCAGCATTTTTGTCTATTATGAGAATTATAATACAAGTATATCACGCTTGTTTTGTTGAAATCCATAGTTGTTATTGATTGTCTTGTGTCTTTGTGGAAGATGATGATAGTGGTGATACATTGCTGGAGCTGGACTTTAGTTGGTGGTGATGGTGGAAAAGTTGAAGAAAAACATTATTATATAGTGCGCTCGGAAATGTTTGTCCCGCTTTAGAATTCGATGGTGTAGCAATCCCTTGAGAGAAAAAAAAATAAAAACTTGATATCTGGTTTGTTATCTGAGTACGACAAACGCCCGATGTTGTTGTTGTTGTTTTTTTTCTTCGAAATAAAAAAGCCGTTAATTACATTTGAGTTATATGCGACGTTCATGTGGAAAACGAACTCAGCGCTTCGGCCGAACGTTATAAATGGAGGGGTATTATTTGCCATACTGTTGTATGCGACATTTTGCCGATTGCGAGGTTTTGTCATGAAAGTGGTTCTCTCACTCCTAATCTTATTATGTATAATTGCCATTACAAGTGGTTGAAACATTTTCGAGACATGTGTTTTAGATGTAAAAAATGTTGAATGCGTTTTGGCCCGTTTGTCGACCCACTTTCAATCCACAGTTTCTCGGAAAGGCAAAAATGCACAATACAACAATATGGAAAATGCCCGACGAAATCTGCGAGACTCACCTGACTCGGGACGAACTGACTGTGGTAAATGGTATTGCTGCCAGAAACTTTAGATTCCGTGCAGTCATTATACTATGTAAAGCTTTAGTTAAAGACCACCGGGCTGTCCTTCCTAAGACCTACTTTATAATGACAAACAGATGCTGCACTGGTATTAGAGACAAAGCATAGGAGCACTAATTCAATAGTTCAACCAAATATTCATCATAATAATATCCAGTAAAGAAATGAGGGACGGGTGGAGACAGGAGCAGCGGGAGGAGAAGTCGGAATGCAAGAAGCAGATGGAAGAGACAATCGCTTAGCCACATACGAGGATCTTCAAATGCAGCAAACTATAACAGAGATTGTGGCTCGAGGATCAGACTGTACAGTCTTCAAATAAATGTATTATATAGAGGTGTGACTTATTGAACCGGTCTATCTGACGCTGTGATTTTCATTTTCTTGGTGAATGACCAACGATTCAGACCAATAAATTGTCCGAATACAGCGTCACCACACGCATCTACATCTTCAGATGTAGTAATAAAACTGGACAATGACTTCGAGCCTTATCAACCAGTATGTGTTATGTCCAATTTTATTCATTGCTTTTACTAGCCAACTCCGGCAAGATAAATCTTGCAAAAATTCCTTGTATCACATCCAGCTGTAGGCCTGTATCTAGATCTAGGTCGCATTCATAACGGCACTTAGATTTGATGCAAAGACAACAAAAAAATTGTTGCCCCCTTCCTAACCAGCTGGAAGATGCAAGTAGGATTTTGAGCTAAATAATACTTATTGGTTGCAGCGATGGCTTCTATAAACTGTTTAAAAATTTCACAATGAATTGTTCACAATATTAATATTTTGTGCTCATAGGAACAAAATTAATATGATCGATCATACCTGGTAATTTTTCCTCAGCAAGGTAGGTCTTAGTGACATCATCGTCAAATCGTGATAATATATTGTATTTCATCTGATGCATATTTGACATGATAATGATCCTCTGAAACACATTCCCGTGACATGTGCGCAATACAATTATTTACAATTTAAAGCATATTTGTGCCCACTGTTCCAGTCTGCTAATTTGGTCAAAGAAGTGCAGAGAATACGTAGTCGTCGATGAAAGTAATATGATACTTCGCCGGTCGCACCCACCGTTTTTGGGGGGAAAATTTCAAGTTTTATGCATATTTTGAATGTAAATAACTTTGTGTCTAATAATGCTACACACATGTGGCACGAGTGATATGAAGCGTAAACCTCGTCTACAGAATAATCATTCAAAAAAAAAAAGGCATAAGCATTTTGAGGTGATTATATTAACAGGCTAAATTGCCCGCTCTACGAACGGTACTCTAGGCATATTTTGACATTTATTCTGGGCAGGTCTAGATGTGGTTCTTGTCAAGGTGATAAACCTGACTCCGCCCTCCTTCCCTCCCCCCTCCTCCAGCCATTTTCGCCTATCCATCCCATCAATCCCCCCCCCCCATCTCCCTTCTCTCCCTCCCCTCTCTATCCCCACTTTGTCCTTAACAGTCAACACCCACCCTATCGTCCCCCCTTCTCTCCCTGACAGATGCTCTAAATGCCAGATGTGCTCATAGTTTCCTCAAAGCTGCAACAGTAACTTCATGAAATAACCTGAACACATTTTACACTTCGTGCAACAACCATTATTCGTGCGCTACACAGCACACACTGACAGTGACACAGGCTGCTTAAGCCCAAGTCTAGATCTAGATCATGTTCATTAATAACGGAACTTAGATTCAGTGCAAATACTGCCTAATAAACTTATTTTCACATTACGGATCCTTAGAAAATACATGGATGTGATGTTTAAAGTTGATTTTCTACCAACAGTGTGTGAAGAAAGTTTTAGGAAAGGCGAAGAACGAAGACAGGGCGGAGTAGGCACCGAGCAGCACCGAGTGAAAGTTTCGATCACACTTTTTGATTCTACCGGTACTCGTCGAAAATGCGTCTCTGTTTTTGCGGCTCAAAAAAAATTTAATATAAATAATAGTAAAGACTGATTTTTGTTCAAAATGAATGTGTCCACGTAACTCTTCGTCAAAAATTGATGCAGTACACCAAGCTTCATACTTTTTTATGGCGTAGTCAGGAAATTTTAGCTGCTTACAGGTTCACCCTCTAGCTCAATTATTGCTTTTATATGCATGTGGAGATATCCAAGACACAAGGTGTGGGACTTAATTTTATAACCCAATAAAACTATCCATAAAGTATGTATGCTCGAGTTTGGCCATTTTTTACCTCAACCCTCCCCCACCCCACCCCATGTACGCTTTTTATACATTTGGCTTCAGCCCTCACCTCCCCTCCCCCCACTCCCAACCTCCAAATCCTACTTCCTCCCCTCGTACTAGCGTACGGCCATTGGAATAGCCAATCTTCGTGATATGATATAACCTCGACGTTCTTAAACGTTAAGAGGCACCTGAATGAACTATTTGTCTGTGGCATGAGAATAAATAGTCTATATACATTGAATTACGTAATACTAGGATTCAGATTGTCGGGAAAAAAACAGCAAACTTTTAAAATTATGACCGTACTTGGAAAGGGGAATCCAGAGAAAGGGTGGGGCTGTCAGAGGTGTACGTGCCTAGTTAGTGCTCAAGAAACGCGGATCGGGAAGTGAACGGAAGAAGAAAAATGAGACAGTCATCAAGGCTTGGATCGAACCCGCGACTTCTGTTACGGCACTGATAGCCTTGCAAGGAAGAAGACAACAACTGTCTCGCTCAACCGTCCGGCTATTTCGTTTCTTCCTGCGTACCTTCACTGACTTTTAAAAAGCGCAAGTAAGCTCCCCACCTCCCCATCCCCTTCAAGATTACCTGTTTTATGTATGGCTGTTATTATAAGTACGTAGACACCCCAAGCTTTTTGCGGTAGGTGGCCGTGCTTATACGTATCTATCCATAATGCCGTCCTTATCCTAAACCCTAATCTTGTCGAATCTCTCGGGAGGAGTTCTCTAGCTCTAGAGTCACAAAAGTCTTTAAAATATGTACCTCTAGCGCAGAGCACTTGGGGGACGTACGTTCTTGTAACAACATTCTTTCTGGATGGTCCCCAAGAGTAATAACATGTTTAGACTATGTGAAAATATGTTTAAAGAAAATAAGCATAAAGCGATAAAGAAATGAGGTAATTTTGGTCTCGCCATTGGATAATACAGAATGCCCTGGCAGCTGGTGGAGAGGACAGGCGTCGGTCAGGAAGTTTATGGCATTTTGGTTATTATTGCCTGTTTGTTAGTCCGAGTATCGTAATTGTGGGCCACTAACTTGCCAAAATGGCAATCTGACTGATCAATTTTTGGGCAGCTTTTTCCGTCTGGCGATTTTCTACACGACGTGTAAAGTGTAGTACTCACTTGGGAATAAGGGGTCGCTGCTGTCAACCGAAAGGGAAGTTCATATTGCATGAGTTCACAATGGGCGTTAAGGGGCCATAAACTATGTTGGATTAGGGGCGGGGGGGGGGGAGTTACTCCTAGTGTATGTAAAGTGTACGTGGGGGAATGGGGGTGTGGAGTTCTGGGGACGTTAGGCTTTTTAATTATTGGACCGTGGTCTCATTACCAAGCTAAATAGAGAAGACACTGAGTTGTGTCACTGCTCATCTATAGCTTACTATGTGAAATATCCAGATCTCCCAACAACAGCCTTTCAATTATGGCCATGAATTGAACAATTGGTTGTTGTTGTTGCTGTTGTTGTTGTTGTTGTTGTTTAGCAAATTAAGTCGTTGGATTACATAAACAGTCAAATGGCCCATGCCAAATATAGCTTAGAGTTTGGGAACATCGAGGTCTTAGCATGGCTATTCATCACTGTAACGGTCGCACGCTCCTATAGTGGTGGGTGAGGGGGGGGGGGGAGGTTGAGGCCAAGCAAATGAAAAGGGCATATTAATGGGGGAAAAGGCGGTTTAAAAATTTGCTATCTTAGTTCTTGTTAGTTCTATCTCCGTTTTCTGTAGAACTGGAGATCTTTTAGTGTGCACAAGAGGTATAATAAATGCACATATTGATACTTGTCACCGTTACGATTGATTCCAACTCATTTTCATAATATTAAAGCCGCAAACGTTTAACGTCGAATTTCTCAGTTGGGCAAAATGTGGAGTTGGAAGAAACAAAGAACTGAGGTCGCGAACTGCCAAAATCAAGTACACGTACTTTCTTGACGGCCCCTAAGAATGTATTAGATAGGCCTGGGTTCATATCGCCCTCTGGTCTGACAGGTCTTTTATTGCAGTCTATGCATTCTTAACCAGCGCGTGAACTCCCGCTACTTTGACGGGACCCCTGAGGACGTCTATGCATTGGACTTGTGAGCTCACATTATGAGCCGTCTAGTTATAGAGTGTCATAAGTGAGTAATTCGAAATATCCAAACATTCCCAGAAGATTTCACAATATTCAAAACTGCAGAAGCATTAAAAGGGGAGGTTTCTATAATGCGTGACTTTAGTTCTTGTTGTTCCAAATCAACTTTTTGCATAACTGAGAAATTCGAAGTTAAGCATGTCCAACTTTATCATTAATGTTATGTTAAGGAGTTCGAATAAATCGGAACTGTGAAACAGCTTGGTAAGTGCTACAGGGCATTTTAAACAAGTGTCAAAGTGTGTGTTTTTGACACCTCTTCTACATACTGAAATACCTCTAGTTTTTCGGAAAAATGGAGATAGAGAACAAGCAAGCACAAAAGGCGCGAATTTATATAATCTCCAGTACCGTAAAGGAGCTGTTTGGTATTCTTAATAACACTTGCACAGTTATGCCAGATAAGGCTCATTATTATTCAAGCAGTCTTGCACGCCTTGCATGTCAACGTGCCAAAATACTGACTTGACAATTTCATAAAGCCAAGATTCGTATTATCATCGTCATATCTTCTATATTAGCATGACAGTGAAATTCAGTTTCAATCGAAACCTATTTAACAGTGGGCTAATCAAATAGCCACCTTGCTCGAAATCACTTCAGACTGTCAAACTGCTGACCACAAGTCTAGACATATAGATCTGGAAAGCCTTCAGAACTGGCCATTTGAGAGGGTACCGTAAATATTTGCATTCCCTCCCGGTGGTCGAACAATGAGGTCACTTTAATGCTCTCTACTCCTAGATCACATAAGCAAAAGTTTCGTTAACGCATAATATCTAGATCACATAAGCAAACATAATACGAGAGCAGCTACTTAATTTTAGCTGAGTTGTCGATAAAACTCTCTCGAATGAATGAGGTGCAGATAAAGTCTTCAGACTATCAAAATTTAAATACTTGAAGTCGTGGACTGAACTCATAGCTATATGAGTGGACCTGGTGAAATCGGGCTGAAGTTGAAAGAACAAATTCCTGACAAAACCGCTCCAAACGGGGGAGAAATTTTCTATGGAAATTGAGATGTACATAATAATGCAATGAAAAATTCATTTTTCTGCATTCTTTCAAAATATTTTGCTTGAGATCGTCCTAGAAATATTTTATTTTTATTTTTTGAAAGGTTATAATTATGTTTCGCCAAATCCACTCACTGGATCTAACAATGCTGAGTGCTATATCATTTTATTTTGATGCGGATATAACAAAAAACATGCAGTTCGGAGCTGTCGGGTGTTCCGTTATTATTGGTTTGCTTACTTATTCTCCATGAAACTGTGCATAATAAGGAAACGCCCCGCCAACTCCGAGTTTGAGTTTGGTTTGAACGGCACATCGCGGCCGCGCGGCACGATAATGACCACTTTGCGCCTTTCACTATTTTTGTCATTATCTGATCTTACTTTGGGCTAACTTTCAGCTCCCAGATTCCTATAAATAAGATCAAATCACAGTGGCGTTAAAAATCTAACAGGAAAATGCCCACACTGTAAAGTATGTCTGCATGAAGCCTGTAAATATGATAAAAATCTGTTAAATCAACCTGTAGACCTCGGCCTCTTTCATATACGACAAGATGCGCCGCGGGTCCACCTCAGAAAATAATTCTTTCACGAATCCACAGGCAAAATGCTTTCTTCGGATATGGCGAAATCCACACATTCTGAACACAGTGAGACAATTCTCCAATGTGACAATACCGTTTTTCATCACAAAACTATTCAAGGGAAATCCCCACTACATGGCCATATCATATTAACAGTATGACAAAAAGACAGTAAAATAGAAATTGACCTGTCAGAAAACAACACTCTTGCAATTCAGATTGACCCCACCGGTATCTAGCGGGTGATTGGTGGGCGCTTCAGATAGTGTTAGGATCTCCATCTGTCCTATCTGTTAAAATCCTCCGTCTTAATTTTCCTCTCACAATGTGATTGTTATCGCGTCTACGTGCTTGCTCCAAACTCAAACTTAAACTCAAATCCACAGATATCTAATAACGCTCATAAAAAATATGTACTAAAACGTCAGACTCAGTCAGCTTCTGTCATTATATCTTGGTTGTACATTTTGCTGGCAGCAACTGGATGTGACGTTCTGGGCTTAGCACGATACCCCTCCCCTCCCCTCCCCTCCCCTCCCCCCTCCTTAGTATGATATTCCACTCCCCTCAGTCTTACTCCAGGAGAGAGATCAATCTGAATGTATACAGTTGTCAATCATTTCAGAAAGCTATTATGAAAGGTAAATGGAAAATCAATTTCTAAAAAAGAGATGATGATGATGATGATGAAGAAGAAAACGAGTTAATATTCCACTCAAGCTAATCAGAGATTTGGACCGTACGAGAACAAAAGGAAAACAAACCAGTTAAATTCCAATGAAAAAAATAAAAATACTCCCCCCCCCCCCCCCCCTAAAAATGAAATGGGAATTCGGGGGGATGGGAGGGGGGGGGGGAGAAGAAAACTTGTTAATATTCTACAAAAGTTGATCAGAGAGTTGTAACGTACAACAACAACAACAAAAAAAATTAATTATTTCATCCCAATAAAACAAAATTAAGTCCATGAGTCCGGAAGATCTTAAAAAAAAAAAAAAAATTACAATTAAAAGGAGAAAGGAAGAAGAAAACGAGTCAGCATTCCACTCAAGTTGATCAGAGACTTGGAACGTACAAAAAAAAAAAAAAAACACACAACTTACAAAAAAAGGCACTTAAATGTTTCATTCCCCCCCCCCCCCCCCCCAAAAAAAAAACAAACAAAAGTAATTCCATGAGATAGTTTTCACATCTCTAAAAAAAAAAAAAAAAACTAAATGGAATTTGGAGGAAGAAAAGAAGAAGAAAACGAGTTAATATTCCACTCAAGCTGACCAGAGATTTGGACCGTACAAACAAAAAAAAAAAACACTTAAGAGTTTAAAGCCGATAAAACAAAATTAATTCCATAAGATGGTTTTCTGGTGATCTTTAAAAAAAAAACAAGAAAAAAAAAACTGAACGGGAATTAAGGGGTTAAAAAGAAGAAGAAAACGAGTCAATATTCCACTCAAGTTGACCAGAGATTTGGACCGAACAAAACAATAAAAAATTACATAATTGTTCTATCTAACATAAAACATGTTTCACGGAGCAACATGCGTCCTGTTCCATTGTCTGCTTATTTTAAACATATTTTTTAAAAATAACATCAAACTAAGAACAAAATGCTGTATGACTTTAATTGTGTGTTTGTTTTTTTGTTGTTGTTTTTTATTAGGCCAACTGGGCCTTCCGAGTAAAAAATGTTCATATAATTTCATTTTATTTTATTTTGATTTGTTTTCATTTCAGATCATATTATTTTATTTCCAGATAGGTCATTAAGCGAGTACGGTAATTCTCCACATCACATAATGATTTTATTATTAAATAATGAGTTAATTTTGTATTTTTCCTGTAGTGGGTCATTTTTTGCCAGATCACAACGTGCTATTCCATTGACATGCTGCACACATCATAATTGCAACTGCTCGGTTCTTCCCATATCCTAAATACCATTAGATAACCAAGAATCCGCCTATTATGAGAGTCCATTAGATTACATTGGTTAATTTTTCATTTTTGATATTGATATGATTAATATATTTTTGGAACAGTTTCTGGCGCTGATTGTGCAGCTGCAAGCCTACGATAATGAAGTGGACAAAAAGAAACAGATTATTTTCCCACGTAACAAAAATGTTTTTTGTTTCTTTCCTGTCTCTTCCATAATGGGAATTGAAACTGATGTATTGAATGTGACTGTTTTTTGTGTTTGTTGTTTGTTTGTTTCATTTTTGAGATACTGTGACGGCGGCGGAAGACATGGTGATGATGATGATGATGATGATGATGATGATGATGATGATGATGATGATGATGATGATAACGATGATGATGATGATGATGATGATGATAACGATGATGATGATGTTATTTTTCTGATTAAAGCTAAAGCTGCATGGACCACGTTAAAGCAGCATTTTTTATTTCATTACTGTGGCAGAAAAGCCAGAAATTCTAGGGACTTCAATACCACAGGAGGAGATTCTCCGTCAAACATGTCGAAATCCATCTCACGTACTGGCTTATCAACAACCTTTCCCATTTTACAGAAGGCCGTGTGCAAGTTTTGGTGAGTGAAATTTCTTATGTACAAACAAGTATTATGGCAGAAACGCTTACGTTATTAATTTCAAAACTATGGACCCTCTTGGCACCGCCCCCATTTTCTTCTTGTGGGCTAATTATGATTTTGTGAGAATTTGTTCTTAAGGGCATGATCAAGGCGTATTTGTAATCATTTGGTTGATTCAGTGTATATTTATATATTGTAGAATTTTTTTACCTACAAAATAACTTTCATCGCCCTGAGTTCTTATTGGAACTGCAGCTGAGTGGTAAGTGTATGTGTATCACTGGTGATACCCCATGGGGCACAGAGGGTTAAAGATGTCGATGCGACACTTAGTGAGAATATAGATCTCATCATGACCAATAATATGTTAGCCGCAACTCCAAACCATTAAAATCATCAATACACCAGTACGTGAGGTGGACGGTGAAGTATTTCGGCCCTTGACATCCTCACATCTTGTGATATCTAGTATATAAAAATACTAGACAACCCCAATAAGCGTAGAAACTACTAAACAGATCTTTCTGAAATCTGGAGTGAGGAAGTGAATTCGGGCCGTGGACCAAAATAATAGACTATATATAAAGACAAGGTATGATCCGCAAAACGCCCAACATAATAGTTGAACCCCTAGCTCGCCAGAGGGTTTAGGCGAATGGGTTATTTGCTGGCGTTGGGCGTACAAACTTCTAGGGTGTGCACTGAATCTTGCTAATTACGGTAGAATAAATTTCAGTTCGGCTTTACAGTTTACTGGCTCCGTTTATAGTCTTTCTATTTCATGCCCCAATCACAATTTATAACTAAAGGCAATGGCAAAGTGGAAGCTGGCTAATATTTTTGTTTTTCGATTACTGTAAGTTTTACATTTCAGCATGTCATAATTTCGCTTATTTTCTTTTTTCCTCTTGAGCTTATCTCCACACGCAGTTCACACAAAATTCAGTCATGTCCATAAAATGCTTCATCTCTCCTCTTTTCATACATTTTCGGTCACCTTGGGGACGACGACAAGAGCATAAAAATTGTTACGTCTTATTTTATCATACAAGTCTATTTTCAGGTGAGGATAAGACAAAGATCAACATGATTATCTACGGCTACATTCTTTGTCCTACATTCCTTGCACGCACCAGGCTGTGCTTTATATCCCAGCCATTGAATTAGAAACTTGGGATACATTTTCCGTTAAATTACATGTTAGGAAAAGCTCAGAGCCAAGTTATAAATCCTCAATATATCGATTTGTACGTTGCACTTTCCATGTATGATCGCAGAACAGAACCTTTACAGGTTTGTTACAACACAAATGAGCTTTTTCGGGCGCCAGAGGATGTAAAAAAAGATTCTGAATAAACTTTTATGATAAATGTGTATTTGCTCCCAGTAGTGAGGGCGCCTATTGGCGCCCATTGCCAATTTCCCCAAATTCTTTCTCATCCCCCTTCTTTTGGCTCCCGACATGCCATGTCTACAATATGCATCTCAGAAAATTCGATATTTTTACAGAAAATTCGGTGTTTGTAATATCATTTTTTCATTACTAAACATCAGCATCATTATTACCATTATTGTTATTTTATTTTGCTCGGAGTCGTAGATACAAGTCTAATCGCATATCTCGTATTCTATTTATCGGCATATATCAGATCATTTTGAACTCAAAACATCGAAGGGTAATGTCCAAAAATACACCAGACAATGGTAAACACGGCAGATGTTATCACTTATAATGGATTCGATTGCTTTGACTCTTGTACCTTCATGTCCCCATTGCGCTGGCTGGCTCTTCCTGCCAACTTGGCAGCAATCAAAGATTGGGATCTGATTATTAAATGTTTTATTTCCTGGCACGTGGCTGATTTGCAATCGCATGGCTCATGCTATGTCAACTGTGGGCCTGGCAACGCCGGATGCCAATCAGCAGAGGATGGGGGTCTTTTTGGGCAATCGCCGGCATGCCAGGTTCAGGGCTGGTCACTAAAGTTGTCATAATGATTATGGGCTTAATGCGTTGGGAGTGACGCTGAGGTGTCTTCCCTGACTAAGCCAATGACCCAATTTGTCGTCTTTGCCTTTATAAATGAGGTTGTTTTCATTCAGTGGTAGTAGACATGATTTGTATATCTTTAAGTCTGAGGGGAACAGAGGTCCAATTCCGTGGTCCTCAATATACAGCGAATCTGACTTTGAGTTTGGCTTTAACGGTGCATCGCGACGATAACAGCCATTTTGCGTCTTCCAGGGTTTTTTCATTGTCTTACTTCGGGTTTGTTTTCAGCTTCCGATTTCGTGTAAATAAGATCATTTAAAAGTAAAGTTTAAAATCTAACGGGGAAAGACCCATACTATGAAGTATGTCTAGAATGTGAATTTTGCAAATATGATGAAAATCCGTAAGAACAACGTATAGATTTTGGCCTCCGACTAAGTCAATGATCCAGCTTGTCGTCTTTTCCTCTTGATACATGAGATCCTTTTCATTCACTAGCAGTACACATGATCTGTGTATCGTTAAGTCTGAGGGGAACACAGGTCCAATTCCGTGGCCCTTAACCTGGAGCAAAAGTTTGGAATTTCTCGGGTGAAATATCAGGTTTTGACATAATGCTTACAATGAATGTCTTACGAAAATGCGAGTAGTTTTTATTAATGTTATTCTGTTGTATGCAATTTAGAGTGAACAAAACTCTTTGCTACCAATAATTTCAAAAACTTCTGGAATGACTTTCTGAAATCTGGAATGAGAAAGTGACGTCGGATTGTGGACCAAATAGACCATATAAATTCAGTTAGGCACAACCGAGGAATAATCTGCAAAATGGACAATAGTTGCACTCCTAGTTGGTTCAATTCATTCATTCTCCATTGCTTAACTCTCCATTGACCCTGGTTGTCCCATCAGTGCTGCTAGGTATGACCATGGCAAATTCCAAGAGATTAATGGCTTTAAGAAATTAAATTAAACTGGCTGAATTGCTGAAAGGGGAAGTAAAGCGATAAGGCTGGAATGTCGGAGGGGGGGGGGGCAGTTCTAAATAGTTTCAAAAGACTGTTGATCAACGTAATGTACTTTCTAAATGCCCACCACAGTTAATACTGTAATCATGCCCACGTTAGTCTTCAACCGGGGACAGAGGCAATGGTTGGGAGGCCAACATAAGAGTGTGTTATATGCCTCACAAGCATGCCTGTTTTTTCTTTTAATCAGGTCTATCAACAGTATCAAAAGTCTAGTTCCACAAAACCACGCCTCCCAAGGATGTGTGAGTAACTTTTAGCACTGATTCTTCAGTTCTACTCGTCTTGATGAAATAAATGTGCTGAACATGGAGTTATAGTGCATTGTCTGCTCCTTGATCAGCAAGATTTAGAATTGTGAAGTTCGAACTTCCCTGCTTGTGCAATCTGGACTCCGTTGCTGGAGAAAGGAATTCCCCCTTACCTCATCCCCAGCTTGCCCTGAACCGTTTTTTATGCCATCTGACAACATTCACACACACAAAAAAAAAACACCTGTAAAAACAGATTCTAAATGTTTCTGCACCTAAAATGCCCTCATTTCCCATGCAGTATTTACCGACCGCTCGACGTTTGGGACAGTCCTAATCAAACCAACAGGGGATAAATGGGCTTTGATCCCGTATTATCAAAAATAAATCCAGAGATCTACATTTAATTCCGCCTAATGGGCAGCGTTGTGACGACACTGTATAGATCTAACATGACGGGACTGATAAACACACACTATTCACGTGCCTCATCAAATATCCATGCACAAATTCCCAACGATGCCAGATGCTGAGCTGCATCAGAGAAAAACAATCCTATTCGGATAATCTCGTCGTTCTTGACGGTTTATCTAAAATTGCTGGTTAAACCACGTCACAGGACAATGCTGAATTTATCAACTTTGCTGGGCTTATATACAAGTGGTTCAGATTCCACCAAATTCTCGTGTAGTGATCTGCATATAAGAAACATTCTCAACGTCTCTGAGAAATTCAAAATGTAGAATTTTTTTTATAAAAAAAGAGAGAAAAAACGCAAAATTTGAACAGAAAACATTTCAAAATATTAAGCTACAGTTGATCGTGGTTACTTCGAAACTCTTTTTTTCTTATCTACATAAATGGTCATTTCGGAGATCTTTTTTAGTCGATTAAGATAACAGAACCAGTTGACAAATCAGTTTCACTGCTTTGCTATTTCAGTATACCACTCTATACTGCCTTTTCGTACTGCTTACGGAATAGATCATCTGGTAGTGGGAATTATTATGAAAAACAAAAGATTAAAGTTAAAATTAATATTTTCTCAAAGTCGTATTTTGGTAATATCAAAAAGGATAGAATGCAGAGAGGTTGATATGAGAAAAAACAGAGCAGAAGGCTGACATAATTGGCAGTTCTGATCAACGTGAATATACTTTAAACAGAACGCGACATTTATTTATTGGAAATGCATTTGGGTAGTCAGTCTAGGATAAAAACAAAGCTATGCACCTGGAAGCGCTATGTTTCGCCTTGAAGCAAAAAAAAAAAGTATACCATATTTCATAAGTGTTAATATTTAGGACTATGCGTTAAGTGTTGTTGGGTTTCAATGGCACTTGTGTAATAATGCCCTCAGCAATCTGATACAATGGCACAAAAAAATAATCTTGCACCACTCAACGAAAACAGATTCATGCAAGTTGTACAAGTAAAGAATCGATCAACCACCGATCAGATCGCCACGCTGAGAATCATAGTAGAGCAGTCGCTAGAGTGGAACTCCCAACTGATAGTGAACTTCCTTGACTACGAGAAGGCCTTTGATAGCATCGATAGAGAAACACTGTGGAGAATATTGAGACATTATGGAATCCCAGAGAAGATGGTGAATCTTATAAAGAGCATGTACGAGGGGACAAGTTGCAGAGTCGTACACGATGGTAAGCTTACTGACAGCTTTGATATCAAGACTGGTGTTAGGCAGGGTTGTTTGCTGTCCCCATTTCTGTTTATCCTGGTGATTGATTGGCTTATGAAAGAAACCACCAGTGGAGGAAGAAATGGCATACAATGGACCCCATGGACACAGCTGGACGATCTAGATTTTGCAGATGACTTGGCACTATTGTCGCACACACACGACCAGATGCAAGCAAAGACTACAGCTCTAAACAAAATTTCAGAATCTATTGGATTGAGGATACATCCCGCGAAGTCGAAGGTCCTAAAAATTGTTGCACCCCTAAGCGAACAAGTCACAGTAGGAGATCAACCACTGGAAGATGTAGAGTCCTTCTGCTATCTTGGTAGTATCATTGACAATAAGGGAGGAACAGAGGCAGAAGTCAAAGCACGAATTGGAAAGGCACAGGCAGCTTTCACATCCTTAAGCAAGATTTGGAGAACCAAGGATATATCTCTAAAAACAAAGCTGAGGATATTCAACTCGAACGTGAAGTCAGTCCTGTTGTATGGATGTGAGACCTGGAATGCGTCCCAGGCCTGCATAAAGAGAATCCAAGTTTTCATCAACAGATGTTTGAGGAAGCTACTTAAGATCAGATGGACAGACAAGGTCAGCAATGAAATTGTATGGAAAAGAACAAGACAGAACCCAGTCAGAGAGGAAATTGGTAGGAGGCGATGGAGATGGATCGGCCACACTCTCAGGAGGCCAGGAAACAGCATCACGAAGAAGGTATTGGACTGGAATCCCCAGGGCAAGAGATCAAGAGGAAGGCCGCGCGGAACGTGGAGAAGAGCCAGAGAAAATGATGTGCAACGAAGCGGAAAGACTTGGAATAATGTAAAGAGGCTGGCCCATGATAGAGAGGGATGGAAGATGTTTGTTGGTGGCCTATACCCTGATCCAGGGTGAGAAAGGCAATGATGATGATGTACAAGTAAAGACAATCTCCGATCGCAACTCCCCTAACCAGGTCCAGGCTGAGTTTGGGTTTAACGGCGCGTCGCCACGATAACGGTCACTTTGAGCCTTTCACGGTTTGATAGTTATCCCTAAACCACAGGTCTAGCAGAAACAGTTCGGCGGCAGGCGTGATTTTTTTGTTCATACGAACTTTAGCAAATTCAGGAGCGGGGCAGCAACACCACCCCAAACACAGGACAGCTCCAACACATCCCAGGGATTTTCGGTGAGGTTCAGAGTCATATCAGGCACAGTCCAGAGATTGCAGGACCCATGGCAGTGTTTGATAGGACGTGAAATCCCTTACTGCACGTTCACACCAAACTGCAGACAACGGGCGTGCAATCACAGCTGAGCGGCAACGGCACAAAATTTCTCTGAATCATATTATGATCGGATGCAGACCAACCTACCGACAACGGTCGAGTCATTTTCTCTCGCCCGTCCGACTTTTCACTTTTACCGCTGCAGTAAAAATTCAACGACACTCGGCCATGTAGCCAACAGGAAGGGATTGTTTTTCTTTAAAGTTTAAGCTCGCATACCCCGAGCCGCCAGGCCCATGGCGTCTAAAAATTTCAAATACATTTTTTTCATCAAATGTTATTTTTTAGCACAGATTTGAATTAGCGACCCAAAATTAGGCACCGGTTCGTAGGCTAGGTGTTTTATCGCTTTATAAAGAATTTTTTTAAACAAAATTATTCATGTTTAGTCATTTCAAAACGGGCGCTCGGCCGTGTTCACACGCCCGTTGTCGGCAGTTTGGTGTGAACGTGGGCTTAGCCGATGACCTGTGTTTGGGGGTCTGTTGCTGCCCCGCTCCTAAATTTGCTAAAGCTCGACGGAAAAAAATCACGCCGGCGGGGGAAGGATTAAACCTTGTGAGCGACAAGCAATAGCAGGACTTTTTGGCTAATTATACTCTTTCAATTAGAGACTTATTTCTCTGATCAGCTGACATATACACATTCTTAACCTTGCATAATATGGAATGACAGTTTCTCTCAGTACAAACATTGTACCAGCGCAGGCAATGTTATACGACTTGCAATATGCATTGATTGTCATCGTCAGATGTAAAAATTAAATTTTTCATACAAATCTCTTTAGAAGTTCAGAAAGTTCGGCAGCTTAACAGGATTATCAAGGTGAATGATCTCTGCTCAGATTTATTTTACATGTTGTTGTTGTTGTTTTTTTTGAAAATACGTTTATTTATGCCACTAATAATTTAATAGGATTGGCAGTTTAGAATAAAACCTGCTTTAATTTCAATTAGCCTGACTGAGCTAAATTGTATGTAATACTTTGAACTCGGGGATGTAATTCGTTGAGGGCACGATTACACTGACAAGATCTATTTGCTAAAGAATTGAAATCGTATTGTTTACTTCAACCGAACAAACTTTAGAAATCTCGTTGCAGCCATTGTGCTATTTGCAGAATGAAACTGTGGAATGGCGAGAATTTCCTGATAAACACGATCTAGAATTTTGTGTTGTTTTGCTGAGGACACGGCGCTTTCACCGCGGTCTGCCGCGGGGAAGGGACGGGGGGGGGGTCAATGAAAATTGAAGAGCGTTTTTCCAAAAATGGGTAAGTCAAATTTTGCAAGAGTTATGGTCCCTTTTAGATAGTCATTCGAAATTAGTGTAAAACGCGGTAGAAGTGTAAGAACGGATAAACCATTAATTTGACATAAGTATTTCTAAGTGGAACCAAGAACAGATAAACCATTTGACGGAAGGGTGTGATTGTTGGGGGACACACATGAAAGGGAGAAAAAAGGCAGAGGTGGGTCAAGTTAACCAGTGATCTCTCTTCTAGAGAAGCAAGCGGCACATATTTTATTATTTTAGAATATTTTAGAAATTAGGGAACAGAGATTGGGGTCGGAGATTTGCACGGGGGTTCACAGTCCGTACGGGCGATCACTTTTTGTCTAGTGACCTTGTGACAATATAGGCCTTGGCTCAGACCAGGTCTGCCTGCCAGTTGAACGGCTTCAAAATCCTAATTTGCCCAGAGCTAAAGCGTTTAAGTCCAGTTGACAGGTTTAATATGGTGAGGCAGCGAAAGAAATGCGCCACTTCAAACTGGTCTGAGAATTCACTCAAGGTCCAGGAATTCCGTTCGCGGCCCTGGGCCAGAACAGTGAGAGAGGAAACAGCTCATATTAACGGCTGGTTAATGTATGGCTGGCACCTTGGCGTGGACAGCTTGCCATTATAGGCATGTCAAAGTCGACTTTTTAACTGGTGTCAATACTGCAGAATAATGCTAGGCTTATAACGAATTCTATTTCACATAGCAATGAGAATTGAAATCTCTCACGGTAATGGTTTAGCGATAATAATGACTGGCCATGGCTTTCTAAGGTTGGTAATCTCTGAGGCTTAAACAAAATGCTTTAAGTAAGCACGGTAGGATGCCACAGATTTTTCCAGTGGTGTAATAAATAATTATGTACAGTTATTTTATTTTAACAGGGTCAGCTATCGGACTTAAATTATACAAAAAGTATTTCTTCAGCCCATTTAACCATTAGGAATGAGAATCAGATCGTGCTGTCCAAATGTAATTTTAAAACATAAGCTCATCTTTTGGTTTCTGGTCAGTGACTAACCAAAAATGGCTGAGCTATCCAACTGCTTGACTAATCCATTGAACAGTGGATAGTTAGGGGAAGAAATTTAGGGACGTTGCCGAGCGCAGGGGAACGAATTTGCTGTGGGCCTGGATTATTTCTCACAGCGGAGAGTGAGTGCCACGATTTGATCTATCATCAAAGATCCCGGTCTTTGTGGGGTGTGGTAGTGGGTGACAATGTTCTGAGCGGGAATGCCAAATGAGATTGTAACAGCTGATGACGCTGCTGCAACATTCTCCCTTATTGAACCATGTAACAGGGTGATAGATTGGCAAGGTATAACTAGTAGTTATAATAATATTGTGCCTATAACTAGCGTGGGAAGATAGTTAACGGCGGGGAGACAGAGTCATTGTAGGCCAGAGGGGGAAAGTATGGGATGCAACTGAAGCGCTTTGACACCCGAAAAGGGTAGTGTTTACTTGACCGCCGTACTTGTCGATCAGATCACCTGGGAATTGCTTGGGGGGTAGAGCTGTTTCAATAGTATTTGACGTGGAGCCGACGGGGGTGGCTATTAGGATAACTAATGCACACTCGGTGGGCGTCTTGGGACGCTACCTGACTGGGTATAAATCCCCGAACGCTCCTTCCAACTTCAGACCGCTGAGAGCACTCACCAGCTTCGTGCCGAAGAGGAAACCACAACTGCAACTGTAACTTTGTACTAGTCTTGTGAGTGGGGAAGGTCAGGGAACCCGCAAACATCCTTTGTCAGAGCGTGGTATCTTTGGTATCTTGTCGGCATTTGGGCTGTTGCTGAGTGAGGAGGAAGAACAACACCTTCTTGGCTTCTCAACTTCTTGTACTTTGATTAACGACATCGTGGCTTCTTGGCTTCCCGACCTATTGGTACCTGCCGATACCTGTTGATCTAACTGCGCAGTCAAGCCAGAGTAGAGAGGAAGAACCAGTGCCCAGATAGCGCCATACACCCCTAAAGGAGAGGTTTCCTTAAGCTAAATGTACCCGTGTGTTTTATAAAATGTGCTAGGAATTGAATATTACGAAGCCTTTTAATTAGCATGTACTGATTTGCATCAACTTCATTCCATCGAAATTCACATGAAATTGTATGACCTATGTTCCTATTATTATTGAATGAATTAATAATTATTGTATATATGTAAGCAGTACAGATATCGTTTGTTATAACTTATAGAAGAGAGATAGTCGATTATTTAGTGTGTTTGTGCCGTGCCCATCACGGCTGGTGTCAGAAGAAAGTTAGTGAGAGAAAGTGGAAACATCACAATGGTGTCAGAAGTGGGATCCTGCTAGTAAATAACATTTAATTTTGATCTGGGTCGTGTCAAGGGGCTATTGTGTGATTGTGTGGACAGGTCATCTGCCCTGAGGCGAGTGAGAGAGATTGACATTTAGTGCCTGCGACATGCTCTGATTTTACCTGTGCATTGACTGTTCAATTTTATCTTTTGTCACAGAGAAAATTGTTGTTTGCTATTGCAGGAATATTGTTGTTAACTTCACAGTTGCGATCCACGCTTTATTGTTAGCTTTGTTTACAGGTCAATTGCTGATGGACTATCTGGGCGCACTGAAGCTTGCCAGACAAGAAGGCATTAGTGATGAGGAATTCAAAATTAGGTGGGACGAAGAGAAAGCCCAAAACCGAGAACAAAAGGAGCGCGAACGAGAAGAAAAGGAGCGCGAACGAGAAGAAAAGGAGAAGGAAAGACAATTTGAAAGGGAGAGAATGGAATGCGAACGGGAACTAGCCAAAAACGGGTGTCACAATGGTAAAGGGAATGGAAAATCTGCTGCCCCGAAGGTACCTAAAATTGCCATTTTTGATGACTCGCGCGAGGATCTCGACTCGTATTTGAAAAGATTTGAAAGGCTCGCGCAGGCAAATGATTGGGAAGAAGACACCTGGGCAGACATGTTAGGGGCATTGTTAACTGGCAGGGCGTTAGATGTTTATTCCGGTCTCAGCGATGAAGACAGTAGGGATTACGAGAAGGTAAAGAAGGTGTTGTTCAAGAAGTATCACCTCACGGCAGAGGGTTATAGGCGTAAGTTTAGGGAGAGTCGTCTAGATAAGGACGAAACTTATACGCAGCTGTCCGTGAGATTGCAGAGATATTTTGAGAGGTGGGTAGACCTCTCAGAGGCAGAGAGAACTATGGAAGGGATTACGGATCTGTTAGTCAGGGAGCAGATGTTGAAGATTGTCGACTGTAATCTTTCCATATATTTGAAAGAGAGGGACCCCAAGTCCGTGCATGAGTTAGTTGAGATGGCGGACTTGTATAGTGAGGCTCATCAGTCGAAGCGAGGGCTGGAGCAACAGCAGAAGTCAGGTAAGAAGGTTGAGGAGAGCAGAAGTAAGGGTTTAGGAGTGAGTAAACCGGTATGCTTCAACTGTGGCTCTCCCAATCACCTGAGTAGGCAGTGTGACCAGGGCAGGACGAAGAAGGGTGCTGCTGCCACTGTCGAGGACAACCGAGGTAAGTCCCAGCGTGAGAGTGGGCGTGGTTGTTTTGTGTGTGGGTCACTTCTCCATATTGCGAGATTCTGTAGGAAGAGACAGAAAGAGACGACCGCAGTCGTACTAACCAGCGATGAGGAAGCCGATGACAGTCAGTGGGAGTCATCGGGCAGGGCGAATACTCAACCAGGGGCTGAGCAGAGTGTTGGGCCACAGACCTTCATTTCTTGGGAGACGGAAGGTAAGAGTATTGAGTTAGAAGGTTCGACAGAACATGAGCCCGAAGACGATGTTCCGGAGAATGATTTATCCGCTCCATTTTTGGAGAAGGGGAGGATAGGGGATAAAGAGATTACTATCCTTCGTGACACGGGATGCACGTGTGCGATTATAAAAAGGGACAAACTGCCTCCTAACAGCTTAACTGGGAAGAACAGGAGTTATGTCCTGATGGACGGGACGAGAAGGTCTGCTCCTGTCGCGGAAGTGTGGGTAGAAACCCCATTTTATACTGGGCTTCTCAAAGCGCTAGTAGTGGAAGACCCAGTGGCCGATTTGATTATAGGAAACATAAAGGGGGCGTCTCTTGAGAAGATAAGTGTGGTACTCACGCGATCTCGCAAGGTGGAGATTGACAAGGAAGAGCATGAGTGTGAGAATGCGAGTGCGAAAGTGAGTCAGACCACAGATAATGAGGAGGCCAAGGGCAACTCAACGGAGGAGGTAAGGGTAGGGGCCAAGATAGGGGAACTCACACCAGGTGAGATAGCCCGGGCCCAGAGAGAGGACGAAACTTTGAGAGTTTTAAGGGAGAGAGCCACGTTGGAGCAATCGGCTGAGGTAGGTACTCACATAAAGGAGAGTAAGGGAATTTACTATCGGGTAAAGAAGGCCGGGGCTGGACGTGCTGATGTGGAGCAGTTGTTGGTACCTAAGCAGTACCGAAGTGAGCTGATGAAGATAGCTCACGAAGGAGTGTTCGGGGGACACTTAGGAATTTCGCGCACACAGGACAGAATAATGCAGTCGTTCTTTTGGCCTGGGATAGGTGCGGACGTAGGTCGTTTCTGTCGATCGTGTGACGCGTGTCAAAGGACATCCAATAAAGGTAGGGTGACAAAGGTACCCCTAGTGCCGACGCCCCTGATCGACACGCCCTTTTCGCGCGTCGCCATAGATTTGGTTGGTCCACTTCCGCGTACGGAACATGGGAGATCGCGTTATATTTTGACGCTAGTAGATTATGCCACGCGTTTCCCGGATGCCGTAGCCTTAAGGGGGATATCAGCTGAGCAGGTCAGTGAAGCGTTAATGGAAATATTTTCTCGGTTAGGCATACCAAAGGAAATAGTTTCAGATAGGGGATCACAGTTTACCGGTGAGCTGATGAGAGAGGTCAGTGCACTTCTCAAAACGAAACAGATATTCTGCTCGCCCTACCACGCGATGGCCAATGGTCTGTGTGAAAGATTTAACGGAGTGCTGAAGAATATGCTTCGCCGAGTAGCTCATGACAGACCCAAGGACTGGGACAGAATGTTGTGTCCACTGCTGTTCGCGTATCGCGAAACCCCACAGGCCAGTACAGGTTTTTCGCCGTTTGAACTAGTGTTCGGTCACCCTGTGAGAGGACCACTTGCAATACTGAAGAATCTGTGGACTGGGGAAGCGGAGTCAGAAACGAGGTCATCGTACGAATACGTGGTAGATATGAGGGAACGATTGGAGGATGCCATGAAAGTCGTAGCCGAGAACAGCAGCGTCGAAAAACACAGGCAGAAGAAATACTACGATAGGGGGGCCAAACAGAGGAAATTCCAAGTGGGCGATTCCGTCCTCATACTTCTCCCAAGTGACGGATCGAAACTACAGATGACTTGGAAAGGGCCTTACAAAGTAGAAGAGCAGAGAGGGTCAGTGAACTACATGGTGAACGTCAAGGGGAAGAGACGACTGTATCACGCGAATATGCTGAAGAAGTATATTGAGAGGGAAGACGAACAGGAAAACACAGAGGCAATAGCTGCAGCTATAATTGACGAGACCGATGAAGGAGAGGAAGCGACTTCGATGCCTCTGGAGACAGTCATGCCTAAGCTAGAACAGACCGAAACCTACAGGGATGTACAGTTAGGGGACACGCTAGATCAGGATCAGAGAGAACAGATGCAAGAGCTCATGGAAGAATACAAAGATATATTTACCGATGTACCGGGGCTCACTGACCTGATCAAGCACAAAATCCCATTGCTAGATCAAAAACATGTGAAGGTAAGACCCTACCAACTACCGTACTCAACTAGAGAAGCTGTCAATGCTGAGGTAGGCAAGATGCTTGCGGCCAGAATCATCGAACCGTCCGAGTCCCCGTACAATAGTCCAATTGTATTAGTTAAGAAGCCCGATGGTCAACATCGTTTCTGCAACGACTACAGGCGGCTAAATGTTGTGACTGCCGATGACGCCGAACCGATGCCTGAGGTAGAAGCCATTATTTCCAATCTAGCGGAGGCAAAATATTTCACCAAGCTGGACTTGACAAAGGGCTTTTATCAAGTTCCGATGGTCGAGGAAGATAAACACCTGACGGCGTTCGCCACACCGTTTGGGCTATACCAGTACAGGGTCATGCCGTTCGGGTTGAAGGGATCCCCCGCCACATTTAACAGGCTCATGAGGAAAGTATTAAAAGATGCTGGCGAAGGGGTAGATGCATTTGTAGACGACTGTCTTATACACAGTGCAAATTGGCCTGACCACTTGGAACGTTGTCGGAATGTCTTCGAGCGACTGAGACGGGCAAATTTAAAAGCTAGACCTACCAAGACGCTAATAGGGATGACAGAAGTCGAGTACTTAGGCCATAAGCTGGGACAGGGGACTGTAAGACCGCAGGAGAGTAAGGTGCGAGCCATTGTCGACTGTGACCGACCGACGACCAAGACACAAGTGAGGAGTTTCCTGGGGCTAACGGGGTACTATCGGAAGTTTGTACCAAATTACAGTGCAATCTCGGCGCCGTTGTCAGACCTCACAAAGAAGTCCCAGGGCACAAAGTTCGCGTGGGGACACGCGCAGGAGAACGCGTTCAATGCCCTAAAAATTTGTTTGAGTTCCGAGCCGATACTACGGATGCCAGACTGGAACAAGGAACTGATTCTCCAGACAGACGCATCTAACCTTGGAGTGAGTGGCTGCCTACTTCAAGAAGACGAGGGTACGAAGTATCCAGTTGTATATGTTAGCAGAAAGTTGAAACCCGCGGAGAAGAACTACTCAACAATTGAAAAGGAATGCCTGGCCATAGTTTTCGCCGTTAGTAAGTTGCAGGCGTATCTGTATGGGAGAAACTTCGTGTTAGAGACGGACCACCGACCTCTAACTTGGATGCGAACTAAAGACCAGAAGAACGCGAGGGTAACTAGATGGAACCTGGCGCTGCAACCATATAACTTTCGAGTCAGCAACATCAGGGGGCGAGACGCTCTATGGGCCGACACTCTATCTAGATTACCAGTAGATTAATAATTTTATTAGCCGATTTTGCCAGGGAAAATCGACTTAAGTGGGGGCGATTGTAACAGGGTGATAGATTGGCAAGGTATAACTAGTAGTTATAATAATATTGTGCCTATAACTAGCGTGGGAAGATAGTTAACGGCGGGGAGACAGAGCCATTGTAGGCCAGAGGGGGAAAGTATGGGATGCAACTGAAGCGCTTTGACACCCGAAAAGGGTAGTGTTTACTTGACCGCCGTACTTGTCGATCAGATCACCTGGGAATTGCTTGGGGGGTAGAGCTGTTTCAATAGTATTTGACGTGGAGCCGACGGGGGTGGCTATTAGGATAACTAATGCACACTCGGTGGGCGTCTTGGGACACTACCTGACTGGGTATAAATCCCCGAACGCTCCTTCCAACTTCAGACCGCTGAGAGCACTCACCAGCTTCGTGCCGAAGAGGAAACCACAACTGCAACTGTAACTTTGTACTAGTCTTGTGAGTGGGGAACGTCAGGGAACCCGCAAACATCCTTTGTCAGAGCGTGGTATCTTTGGTATCTTGTCGGCATTTGGGCTGTTGCTGAGTGAGGAGGAAGAACAACACCTTCTTGGCTTCTCAACTTCTTGTACTTTGATTAACGACATCGTGGCTTCTTGGCTTCCCGACCTATTGGTACCTGCCGATACCTGTTGATCTAACTGCGCAGTCAAGCCAGAGTAGAGAGGAAGAACCAGTGCCCAGATAGCGCCATACACCCCTAAAGGAGAGGTTTCCTTAAGCTAAATGTACCCGTGTGTTTTATAAAATGTGCTAGGAATTGAATATTACGAAGCCTTTTAATTAGCATGTACTGATTTGCATCAACTTCATTCCATCGAAATTCACATGAAATTGTATGACCTATGTTCCTATTATTATTGAATGAATTAATAATTATTGTATATATGTAAGCAATACAGATATCGTTTGTTATAACTTATAGAAGAGAGATAGTCGATTATTTAGTGTGTTTGTGCCGTGCCCATCACGGCTGGTGTCAGAAGAAAGTTAGTGAGAGAAAGTGGAAACATCACAAACCACAAGAAGTGCGAATAAGCAGGCCTACTTTATCAAACATGAACCCTGCCACTGCCCAGTCTTCCATTTCTATGAATCCTTGGTCAGTATTAAACAGTTTTCATGTAAAGTATACATTAGAATTGTTTTATCAACTAAAACCTCGTCAGTAAACAGAGTTGGCCGCAGTAAAGCTGTTATTATTTTGATAGACCGACATTTTCATTTATCTAACTCAGAGGATTGGTACAGTAATGGTAAAGTTTATGCATATTGTCAGTGGCATTTCTTTCAACCACGTCATTATTATGTCTCAGCTACTCTCGCACGGTCATTATCTTACCAACAACCAATGCACAAAGGCCCAAACTCTGTACTACCGGGCATCCACTCGGCAGTAGGACGTTTAGGTGCAGATATCAGAGTCGTAGACGCATTATCAAACAAATGACTGTGGCCAAAATACCCCATATTTCATAAATTTTATTGAAAAGAGTTTATTTGTTTAAACCCCGCATTCAAAAAAGAGCCTTGCATAATAATTTTCGAGCTGGCACAAAGTCTCTGCTTAGAAGAAACTACTACGAGTATTTTCATGACAGGGCCCCATTCTGCCCAGGACGCAGGCTCGCGATCCGGACACTAATGAAAAATTAAAACGCCCCCATTAATCTCCCTGTTCTAGCCTCCTGGACATTTTAAATTATATATTGGCAGGCGGTTTACCATCCCTCCTTCGTCCTGGCTGAGAACAGGTATTGATCACTTCCCTGAGTAAAGGTCAAACAAAACTTGACCAATTTCCAGTCGGTTGCCCTCACCAACTGGTCTTTGCAATATTGTAGACGGATTACTCTGGACGATTACAATTAATTATGAGTTGTATTTTTTTCTAGCTAGATCTACCAAAGAGAATTCTGGACGGAACGCTTGATACGAATTCACACACGGATACAACCTAGGTGTTGTTAATTCACCACTACGCACTCTTCATTACTAGGCCTTTAGAAAGAAAACCATTCTCGGCTGGGCAGTAAGCCTCAATGTACATAGGCAATGAAATGCAGATAACTGACGGGAGATACGTACTGCAAATATAAACACACACACGCCTCAGATTTTGAACCCAACATCAATAATTGAAAGGCGTTTTCTCAAAACTGGGTAAGTCAAATTTTGCAAGAGTTATGGCCTCTTTCAGATAGTCTTTCAAAATCATATAATAATGGAGCTTGGGCCCAACTTTGTTCCCGCAAAGGCTTTTTTACTACGCAACGTAGAGAAATGAAACTTGGCACATGTATTTAAAATGTATTAAGCCTGTACGTGTCGAGCTCATATTTTCCCGAAACTCCTTACTTTTCCCAGAAATTCAGTTATAATTATCAGTTATCAATTCATGATTGCGAATACGACGTGATAATGTACTTCCGTCAATTTCGTCATTTCCGCCTCTTACCGGAAATGTAAACTAGAGTTCACGATCCAGCCTCGCCAAGAAAACTTTGATAGTGATACCGAGTGTAGTGTTATACAGATGAGGTGAGTGCCATTCATTCATACCAAGAAAACTGTGCGTAAATATTTAGATCATTTTTTACGAACACATGAGCCCATGAAAAATGCTCGGTGCGCACTACTGTGCACTGTGTACTACTGTAATACCATCCTATCTATCTATTGATCGCCGATTTTATGTGGATGACCCAAAGTGTCTTGACATCAATGTCTTTGTGCTGATTCCTTTCGGTCTGGAGTGGTGAGCTTTGTTTTTTACCATTCGAAGAATGGGGCAGTTACTAGTTAATATAAGGCGCGGTGTAAGTGTTCAGTTAAGACTTCCTATGTCTCGTCTTTATACGACGGACATGATGGGACATAGAAAACTTATGTCAAATGGTTTATCTGTTCTTGGTTCCAATAGAAATACTTTAATATGTCAAATGATTTATCTGTTCTTGGTTCCAATAGAAATACTTATGTCAAATGGTTTATCTGTTCTTGGTTCCAATAGAAATACTTTAATATGTCAAATGATTTATCTGTTCTTGGTTCCAATAGAAATACTTATGTCAAATGGTTTATCTGTTCTTGGTTCCAATAGAAATACTTATGTCAAATGGTTTATCTGTTCTTGGTTCCAATAGAAATATTTAATATGTCAAATGGTTTATCTGTTCTTGGTTCCAATAGAAATACTTATGTCAAATGGTTTATATCTGTTCTTGGTTCCAATAGAAATATTTAATATTATGTCAAATGGTTTATCTGTTCTTGGTTCCAATAGAAATACTTATGTCAAATGGTTTATCTGTTCTTGGTTCCAATAGAAATACTTATGTCAAATGGTTTATCTGTTCTTGGTTCCAATAGAAATATTTAATATGTCAAATGGTTTATCTGTTCTTGGTTCCAATAGAAATACTTATGTCAATGGTTTATCTGTTCTTGGTTCCAATAGAAATGCTTATGTCAAATGGTTTATCTGTTCTTGGTTCCAATAGAAATATTATGTCAAATGGTTTATCTGTTCTTGGTTCCAATAGAAATACTTATGTCAAATGGTTTATCTGTTCTTGGTTCCAATAGAAATATTATGTCAAATGGTTTATCTGTTCTTGGTTCCAATAGAAATGCTTATGTCAAATGGTTTATCTGTTCTTGGTTCCAATAGAAATATTATGTCAAATGGTTTATCTGTTCTTGGTTCCAATAGAAATACTTATGTCAAATGGTTTATCTGTTCTTGGTTCCAATAGAAATATTATGTCAAATGGTTTATCTGTTCTTGGTTCCAATAGAAATACTTATGTCAAATAGGGCAGTGGTGATTTGAGTCGAAGTTTGGGTTTAACGGCGTGTCGCGCTTTTTTCATTCTCTTATTTTGAGCCATTTTCCAGCTTTCGGATTCTTATAAATAAGATCAAATAAAAGTGAAATCTAACGAGAAAACGCCCGTACTGTAAAGTATGACTATTTATCTAGCTGTAATATTAATTTTGTATAATAATTGTGATAAATATCTGTTAAATTAATTTGTAGGTTTCGGCCTCCTTCATTGGTGTATGAGGACTGATTAATGTGATATACAAGCTCAATACATCTGTGATACACTCAAACGTTCGAGAAGGCAGTCAACGACCACTGCGAAATATCCTTCAGTCGGCAGTTTTAGTTTATGCTCTGCAAAAAGAATATAATATGATTCATGGTAAAGGGCAGTCATAGGTTCGGAAGGTACCCCCGCACAAGGAGGAGTGGGGAAGGATGTAGCCTAGTCTATGATAAGCGGACGAGAAGGGAAGTAGGATGTTGGAAATCGCCAGCATCGAGCGTACGTGTTGTATGGATGGCCTTTAACAGCATCACAAGCCTCATTTTTCTAAACGAGATCTACAGTAACGATTCAATAAAACTTCTTTCAAAAGAAGTTTTGGAAAATCGCACGGGTTTACAAGATTTTCATCTCAAGAAAATAACTGTAGTTCGTCTAGAGTGGTTCGTAACTGGTGTGAAAACCTGCACGCCTTCCATGATTGATGGATATGGGGATATTGGGTGAAGCTAACTGTTATGCAAGTCAGTACCGGCCCGCATGGGTCTGTATCATTTACCGCTGATGGAAAAATTGGCATAGAGATGACATACCAGTACGAGGATAAAAGATGGCATTGGCGAGAGATGGCAGCCTATTCTGCAAATTTGTTTATATCAATGTCAGTCTACACGTTGCTTCTTCTCTTCCTTCTACATAACGCCTACCACAGCTACAAGAGGCATCAGGACACAACAAAGTGATAATCAAAGACACAAAAGCAAGAACAAATACAAGTTCAAAACCAAGATCAAGAATTAAGAATTGGGGGGCCAACTCGGACACAACAGGGAGATAATCAAGAACACGAGGAGCAAAAACTAGCACAAAATCAAGACTAATGATATCAAGAATTAAAAGTGAGAGCGCAAACAACATGTGGACACAATAAAGAAGTAATTAAGCAAAAGAGCAAAAACAAGTACAAGATATGAATCAAGATCAAGAATTAAGAAATCAAGAAACAAAGATCTTCTCGCCAGATTTTCAGCCTATGATAATTATTTGTCCACAGATAGAAATGCAAATCAACAGAGTAGACTTTATTACCTGTGTTCCATTTCTATCGGCAACGACTTCATCACCTGACCATACAGCTTGCCATGACTGTTTAGTCGATGTGATTAAAAAAAAATTCACCAATATGAGCGTTCAAACAGGAAGATCGTTCATTCTATTCCGGTGACTAAATACTAAGGCAACTATCACTATTACTACAATGCAATATGTATGCCTCTGGGCACTAGGAAACCTCCAATACAAAGTATATTCACATAAAAACTGTGCTGCCAATGTGACACAGACCCTCACAAAAACATAATATAAGGACAAAATAGCAGCAGCGGAAATGCTGAGAACAACCTCTATGAGTCTCAGTAAGGGCCAAATGAGGAAATAAGAGAAAACATAGGTATTCAACCAGTACTCAGATATCAGCAAAAACAGCAAAGTGAAATTATTTGGACACCATAGATGAATGCCACCAAATGCACCACCTGAAAGGACATACACATTGAAACACAATGGCGCAAAAACCCAGAGGACAGACAAACAGGCGATAGCGGTATGACAGCAAGGAAACGCTTACATAGCATCACACATCCCTACCAGACTCTGTATCCCTCGCACATTACAGATTCCTACATATCCCTCGACACCCCAAAAAGCAGCTGAGAAGAAAACGCTGTATATTACAATTAAACGCAACAGGACTGATAAAACTCTGTTATTTAGGGTCGCTTCAATAGCTGAACGACCTTTCCTGCTTGCACTAGTTGCTTTAGTTGGCCAAGCACAAAATACGTTTAGGCTGACGCGATTTTTTTCACCGCCTAACAATGTTCGGCAGATTACCGCTAGCGAAAGGCTTCTGGGATTTGCCAATATAAAAATATTTCGTCATTACATCACATTATTGAGCTCATAAGTCGCTTGCCTCATTAAAATGTTATTTTTTTCCTACATTCTTCGAATAAAAATGTTCTCAACTTGGTGTTTCATAATATCATGAAATGTCCTCTTGTCTTTCGTTATTATGTGCACTCTTTGTGCTCTGACATTATTTCTCTCACTGCCCATGATACAAAATCCCTTAATAATGCAACTCTTAAAAATTTGAAGAAAATTCATATCGACTTCTCCCAACGCGAATTATTACAGAAGGCTTAACATGACACTCTTATGTCTCACTTTGCCAAGACGATAGACGGAATAAAATAACAAAAGGATAGGAGAGAAGGAGACCCTACCAGTAGAGCTCATCTACCACCTGCATGACCTGCTGAACTAATTTACATGATCTGATATTGAAAGAAAACTAAAAATAGAGGCAACTGCTTCACTTACCATAATTTTACTGCTTTCTACTGCATTGAAGTAAAGCATTTTACTGTCATTTCAGTAATCTGTTGGTGAAATGGCAGTAGCATTTGCTTGTCACACCGTTGGTTTCTCTTGTGTCGCTCTGTCCTTCCAAACAATTCTCTGCACCGCGAAAGGGAAATAAAAAATAATATGTCAAAATATATAGATGGAAAGGGAACTGAACAAATCGATAATACAAAACTTAGAAATCTTCCCGTTCAAAATTATGTACATGATGAAATGGCTCTGAAACAGTTCCGGTCACATCTGCACTCTACATAACGTACAGAATACAGTGCTTATATTTTATGCTTCCAAATCTGACAGCCCTCAATAGAATGTTCATGTTGGAAAGTGATTGGGTTATAAATGCATTTCCTAATTGCAAGTTTTTTCCCATTTTTTTTTCGGTCGCTTTGAGAATCTGTGCTAAGCAAAATGAGGAAAAAATTCACAGAGTGCATGCAGTGCAAATATCAACAAATAAATGCATATAGCTGAAGCAGTGAAAACTGGAGAAGAGATCAGTGCGGTCTGACCACCCAGTCCATATACCTTGAATTTATCCCTTACTCTAAACCTAATCTTATCTTTAACCCTAAACATAATCTTGTCTTGAACCTTACCTTACCCTTTCAACCAGAAAACAAAGATTTAAGGGGATAGCGTTCCGTACTTCCAATCACTTTGAGGTCTTACAATCGCAGTGAGTACGGACGGAGTTAGGGATAGATTTTGATGAAGGTAGACTTAGAGTTAAGAAAAGTTTCAGGCTTAGGGATAGGGAGAGAGTCAGCGACAAAATAAAACCTCTTTTAGTACAAAATTGAACGGGTAGTCAGGACGCACCGAACTCTTCCCCTTCAGGGTTAGGGATACGGATATGTTTAGGGCAGGCTTAAGGTATCTTGACTGCATGTTTGGGGCGTACGAACTCTTTCAAAAAATAATATGAACGCATGGATGGCCATGACTATTTTTTAAGAAACGATTTTCCCCCTTTCGTTTTCTCTGTACCCAAAGTGTCTGACAGGGATAAATTCTACAATAAAAGTTTAGATTAACTAATAAAATCACCTTTACCTGTAATTTCACTTCTTTGGATGTGGTGGAGAGACAAAAACTGTTCAAATACCACTGACCGGTGAAACTTTCATCCCAGTCCACATTTCTTTTCGTGGTTACAGTTACCAACAGTTACTGCCGACCAGTAGATTGTTGTGATGCGCTGAAGTAAGAGATGGTGTCTCACTGAGACGTTGTGTTTGTTGTCTTGTAGGCTACGTGTACGACGTGTCTGGACATCAGGACGGTAATGTCCGTATAATACCTATCTCATAAACGAACATTTTCCGTTTTCGATGTCGGTTTGTAATTATGCCAATACATGCTCGCGGACGGTCGAATGCATTTTAATCTGCCGCAAAAGTACCATGCATTGGAGGTTGAAGGGAAAGCCGGCCAAATTAAAAGCCTGCGGAATAAGTTCCAAAAAAGGAACTAAACGAGAGCTACATGAATTGTAGTAAAAATGAATGAAAAACGGGATCCGTCGAACAATAAAAGTTTGATAACTGTCAGGTGAAAGCCTGATATCTCACAACCTACTTGCGCCTAATGGGGAAGGCATAAAAATCTGACCATATAACATAAACTAGATCTTGTACACACCGTCTGTTGCACTTACATGCTTTTATTTATACACATTCTGACCGAACACTCGCGATCCGGCTGGACCCCCTAACTAGCCCGAGACTGAATTGGAATGTTCGGGACATATGCAAGCCACACAATCACAAACAAGCACGTCATCGAATACATCATTTCAAGACCAACCTAGCGTAAACAAGTTTATCTCGCATACTATAGTACATTCTGGATTATCCTACAGTTAACAAAACAGGTCGGACCTAACACACCGAGACACATCAAAGAGAAGATAATTAGACTACGGACAGGAAGGGGGGGGGGAGAGAAAGGTCGCCGAGTGCGGATAACAACACGGGGTGACGAAGGGGGTCAGACAATATCTAGATCGTCCCGGTGAACAGCAAGACGCTACAGACACACTCTAGAGGCTTTGAGTTTGAGTTTGGGTTTAACGGTGGGTTGGCAGAATAACAGCCACTTTGCGCCTTTCACGGTTTTTGAGATATTTTACTTTGGGTTACTTTTCAGCTTTAGATTCTTATAAATAAGTTCAAGTAGTGGTGAAATTAGAGATGTCCCGCGGGTCAACGTCAGGAAATATTTTTTTCATGGATCCGCAAGTATAAGGCATTCTTCTAAGTGCGCGAAATCCGCCCATTCTGTTGGAATGTGGTTGACAGTGTTCTGTTTAGAGGTAATTTGGGACTTCGGAGAGATGAGACTTGTCCATGTGAGCTGACAAAGGGGCCACCCATATATGACTTAAGCGGGGGTGGGGGGGGGGCGAATCTTCAGTGTAAGAAAAGTGTACACCGCGGTGGGGCTAGGAAAGTCGGGGACGGGGTGTTGAGAGTGTATATACCCTTTTTAATATGGTAATAAATTGAAAATGTTTAGTTTTATATAGCCAATTTTTTTCAGCATTCAGCATGTTAATAAGAAAAAAACATCAAATGAATGAGAAATATTTCAATCAGCTTGTACATTTCCATGGAGAGTGTCCAACGTTTAGACAGGTCACTGAGAACACAATTTAACTGGTGCGAAATGCTTCTTGTGATCTTTCCATGTCTCGATGCACAGCTGATATCCACTAATGAACAAAATCACTGCACTTCCACGGTCGGTTGTAAAAACATACAGCGACAAAGTGCTTTAACTCCTTCACTGCCGAGCGATATTTTACATGGGTATGCTGCAGAAGAAAATAATGGTATCCGTGTACCTTTTGTTATATTTTTAATACTTACTTTTTACAAATGGCAATGGTTCTTAGTGAATAGGATCCCCTCCATAATGACTACAACAGCAGCTAGTCGGATACGAGAGAATTTCTCAGGCACGGCAATGAAGGAGTTAATAACCAACCATTTGAGAACCTGTTAGAAAGATATCGGAAAAGAGCATTTTTGCACCTTCGAGTTTTCAGGATTTTCAGATATGAGCTGTTTCAGAAGTGCAAGGCTGTGTGTGGCATATGAAATAGTTTTACACCATGAAATGCAAAAGAAAGCTGATTCCGGAGCTGTTGAGCTGGAGAGAAGGCTATAAGATTGCCCCCAGCATTAATTTCGGGCCGCTCAATTTCTTTCACATCTCTATTGTGTTTCATAATGGTGTTTTGCGAACGTGCAATGCATTCTGACATTGTCATTGACAACCCAGTGAGTAACAGTGAGGGATGACAGAGTACTGAATGTGGCGACCTTAGTTCATTTTTGTTCTATCTCCATTTTCTGAAAAAAAAAGTGGAGATCTTTTAATCTGTATAAGTGGTATAACAAATGCACACTTTGACACTTGTTTAAAATGCGTTGTGGCACTTATCAGGCTGTTTCACAGCCCTGCTTCATTCTAACTCCTTATCATGATACTACAGCTGCAAATGTTTAACGTCGGATTTATCAGTTGTTCAAAAAGTGGAGTTGGAACAAATAAGAATTAAGATCGCGTTGTGACATCAGCTCCGTTACATTCAGTGGTATTTCGATGTAGGGTATAAATTCAAACAAAAGCGGTTGGGCGTATAACTATAATTTTCAGGGGGTGATCGAAGATACCCGTACTGTGACATTCATGAAAATTGCCATCCCTCATTCATAACAGACTTCTTATCTTTTTATAATCCCCCCAAAGAAACAATTTGATGCTATATTGTTTTTAACCAAAACCTTTTATAGGTGGCCTGACTTTGAAATCGATGGCATCTGGGTTTTTGTTGTTGTCGTTGCTTCATTGGGGTATTTGCACTAAGGAAACAACCTGAGGGAAAGTAGAGAAATGTCATAAGACGACCATGCAGGTCGATTCCTTTAAAAAAAAAAAAAAAAACAGAAGAAAAAGAAAAAAAACGAGAAGGAAATAGCAAAGACGTGGCAAAATAACAGAGATCGGCACACGCTGCTGTTTTGCCTTGTTGTTTTTTTTCTTCTTTTTTTTCAATTCCAATTTTTTTTTTTTACTTCGATAAAAGTTCGCCTGTCCTAACAGTTTGTGGGCGAGGTTTATTATCACTCCGGGGCAATGGAAGCGTGATAAATTCATTGCGCTATGACCCGGAGCTAGAATCTAGTAAACAAGTGTAGAATATCAGAGGTGTTTCCCGGCGCACGAGCCAGATTTAAAATGATGGAGGTTGAAAGAGATAACTTTCCCCCAATTAAAAGGTCTACACACAAAAAGTTTAATAGTCCGTGCGCGAGCTTGTCTCTGGATGTCGAGTGGGAGCTGCTGTCAATTATGTGAGTGAGCTGCTTAATGCCATCGTGGGGAGTAGTTTTGACCTTTATTGCATGCTGTCACATGTCTAGTGATGAAAGCTATCAGGGGGAAAAGATCAAAGGCGACTCAGCATCACACGTGACTCATCATACAAATATTGAAGTTTTTACTGGCAGTCCTGGAGCTTGATTATTGAAAAAAAAAAAAAGAAAGAAAGGAGGGAATGGGGGAAAAAAATCGACTCCAGGTTCTAATCTGTTCTCATTTGCGTTCAAATTTCCACCTTATTGATTCTCTCTCTATTAGCCCGTACTTGTAGCATTGGTGTGCAGTTTGATATGCATTTAGAACTGTTCGTAGAAAACATGGGGCGATAAGAAGTGTTTGTGCCTAGTTCGTGCTAAAAAAAAAAAAAAACGTAGTAGTGAAAGAACAAAGATTATCAAGTAACCAAGGCGGGGATCGAACCCGAGACCTCTGCAACGACACCAATAGCCTTACCGAGAAGAAGAAAACCAACTGGCTTTAATCCTCTTGCTGCCAAATTGGCCATCATACGTTGGAGAGAACTGATGCACAGCTCGTATATCAGCCCTTTCGTTTCATGCTAAAACTGCCGTGAGGTCAATATATTTGCCAAACACTATTCGGGCATGTATTGCACTCCAAATTTTCACTACTGCCTGTCGCCGTTCTACCTGATAAACTATTATTCTGCTACTCTAAAGGAAGGTAGGGTGTTTGGGCTCGGCAGCAAAAGGGTTAAGTGTCCGGCCACTCCTTCTCTCCCCATAAAAGACAAGATTGCAGCCGAAGTAGCTAGTGAATAGGTGCAAATGCCGAGGGCAGAATGACATCCTCCCAAAATAAAGACCTCAAACCGAACTAGCAAGTGATGTCTCATAGGTGATTATTCGTTCGCTGGGGCTTGTGGCTGACCATGTCACTCCCCCCCCCCCCCCCCGTCATCATACCTCTTTCTCTAGCTCGCTTTGGGTCACCATAATCGCGACGGACTGCAAATACCAGATCGAAGTGCATATCCGTACAAAATGCTGTGCACGCAATTCGATGACGTGGGCTGGGGTAGCTCCACCTGACTGGTCTAAAATGTAAGCGCTCTTCTATGAATGAGGAGGACGGAGCATTAAGAAAATACTTCAGAGAACTAGAACAGGTGTGGTGATTGGAAGTCTGTGTGCCTAGTTACTGAACACTCAGAAAAAGCGCGGGCAAAAGAAGGAAAGAAAGATTTAGAGATGTTGCAGAACTAATCACGACCACAAAAAAAAATCCCATCTGATAATGAAACACTTCACCCTCTCGTTATTTGTATTTTCATGTTTAGTTACATCTTTATAATACACTCATTACTTATAATATAGTAATGTTGGAGGTATCATGATATTGATTACTTTCATGTCATCAATCCTCTTAAAGAAACATTGTTATTATCACTTGCACTTAAAATGGCATTCATTTTGTTGCTTCACGAAGGAGGAAAGGAATACCGTCATCGATCTCCGGTAAACCCTACTCGTACGTTCTGGGGTCTGATAGACACCGGACTGTTAATTAAAGAGGGTATCCAAATAAATTGTTCTTTAGGAGTGTGGTGTTGAGTAGACATCACGATCTACGCTATGCATAGTTTTTTAGCGACGTGCGTACGGCAAAGGTTAACCCTATTTTACACTCGGGGTCTTAGAGACCCCAGACACTTACTATTTTCACCTGTCGTGAGGGACTCTTAGTCCAGTTGCTAAGACAAACAGAGAAAATACTAAGTAGTGTGTCACAAATCCCAGACTGGGAGATGTAATAATTATAACAAGACAACAATCACGAACGAACAAGTATAACACTTAACAGAACAACCCATCAGACTCACACATTTATTATACATAAACATAAAGATAATAGCGCAACTACATACATTATATTATTCAAGTTACTGCCGTCCAACGGCCTTATTCCCACATGCACTCTTCCTCGGGTCCACAACCCGGTAGTTACTTCCTAAAGACACTTCGGTCTCAGCTTCTCCTCTCCCTGTCTTAATAGCACATTAATATTTCACTGGCACCGCAGTCTCCCAATAGCCCCTTCCTATTGCCATAACACATTAGCATTCCAATAGCACATCAACATGGCAATAGCACATTAGCATTTCAATAGCACCTCAACATGGCAATAGCACATTAGCATTTCAATAGCACATCAACATGGCAATAGCACATTAGCATTTCAATAGCACATTCACGATCACATATACGTCCCTGTCGTTGGCCAGACTGCCACGACTCATGTGCCTCTACTGTCCTGCACGACAGCTTCCTTCCTGGCCTATGTGTGGCCTCCGGCCCTATGCTGGCCTATCCCCTGTGCTCACCGTAGGCGGCTCTTCAGCCCGTCCCCGGCACCTACAAGAATAACATTACATTGGTATAATACCATACCACTTCTATTCACTTCACCCCTCCTTACGACTCATGAAGCGTACACACAATAGTCCACCTTTCACTCACCAAACATCTTACGGTAACACACCTCCACTGTAGTACACAATACTCACTCTCGCTACAAATCCATGAACTCAACTTTCATCTATCGCTCATGGCGCATATACAGTATCAAGGACTTCCACATTCCTCACATATACTTATTTACATCATGGTCATAGACAAATATAATACATCAATCATAACTATTATCAATCATCGTTTCACCTACCAGTCATCACTGGAAAAACACTACTCCCAAGTCTTCCGACTGCTCTCCTTATGTTCGCCCTCTGGGGCTTTCTCCTGCGTCCGCTTTCTTAGACGTCTTAGTGTGCAGTGATAGTAATACAGCGCTCTCGCCTCATTCAGACCCCCCCCCCCCACTCACAACATGCACGCTTTGCCCTTCACCCGTAGTCCGTGGGTTAACTTTATTCTAACCCTCTTCTCGTAACTACTGATCCTCGCTCACTCGCTCGTGACATAGTGTACAGTGTCCAGCAAAGGCTGAAATAATGTAAAATACCCCGCTCCTCTGACAACAGCCTATTCATCATAATATCCCCCATCCGAATGTAAATTACGGTTAAACACCGCCACTGCTTCAGCAGCTGCTTCCTTGTCGATCTCCACCACCTCAGCGATCAGTATCGCAAATACGCCCATGATACGCAACCTGGAATTGATTGTAAGGACAAAAACTATCTCCCACAGCGACATCAAGTACCACACGGCATTGACTGCCTTCCAAAGTAAAACCCCCACGTCTACTGCTTCCTAAAATCGATAAGCCTGCACCAGATTGAAATACCACTTTTGTTGTCTATTGTCAACAGATCAAAGTGATCCGACTTTGCCGTTTTTAACAGTCTTTGACCCGCGTCGAACACGGAGAAATCTATTTTTATACCGCCGTGGTTTATTTTCAAGAAATGGCTTTGCTTGATGATTTCTGGCAGAATGTTCTGGGAACGGTTTATTTACGTATATAAAATACTGCTTTTCTGGAGAATAAATTCTTTATTATGATTGAAGATAAGGGAATTATTATATTGGGTTTTAGATATTTCCCCTACAATAAAAGATTAATATCAATCCTAAAATCGATGACTGTAAACCCAAAAAGCTGTAAAGTTATATCAATACCGTCTTAGACGTCAGGCAACTATAATATGCCCTTTTGTTCAAGTTTTCCTATACAGGGGATTTCAGAATGGAATGCATATTACAAATTCTTTCAGAATTGTTAGCGTGCCATCTGTAAATCCGTTTAAGTATTTTTTTTTTCATTTTGAAGAGAACTTTAGGTTTATCCAAAAACGATAAAGAAACATGGAGTTCTGTTAGAAAAGGGCATGGCGACGGTACACCACTCACAATGCATATATTATGTCACAGTGACCAGAAACCTGGCAACAGTCACCAGGGATTAAAGAGGGGTGTTGCATTCAATGCTGTGATAAATTAACACTCTGATAACATGCAATTCATAAGAGAAAATTACTATTGATCCCACGTCCCACGCCATCTTTAAAATGTTCGTATTATTTCGAGTCTGCATGGGTTAATTGAAACCTATTAAAGGTTTTTATTGTCCTGAACTGAGAGTACACTGGAAAATCTGAATTCACTCTATTTCAGAATAACATAATACTAAAAAAAAAAAAAAAATGTTGTCTTTGCAGAGAAATATGGATATCGTAGACCTTGGAATACCATACATGTTACTCTGACGCATTCACATGACACTATTCTTTCTCTCTCTCTCTATCTCTCTCTGTCTATCTCTCTCTCTCTCTGTCTTCTCTCTTTATCTGTTTGTCTGTCTCTCTCTCTCTCTCTCTCTCTCTGTCTCTCCCTCTCTGTGTCTCTCTCTCCGTCTCCTCTCTCTCTCTTTCTCTCTGTCTCTTTCTGTTTCTCTGTTTCTCTCTCTGTCTCTTTCTGTCTCTCTGTTTCTCTCTCTCTGTCTTCTCATTGTTACTCTCTGTGTGTGTGTGTGTGTGTCTGTCTCCTCCACCCCCCCCCCCCTCTCTCTCTCTCTCTCTCTCTCTCTGGAAGGATGACAGGTCTAAGAGTAATGGAACAGGCATGAATGGTGAATTGGAAGCTTTAGGAGACTGGAGTCTGAAAATATTGTTCGCAGGAAATAAAACTGCCACTTATCTTCGTTTACGGGAACTGTCAAGACCAAAAGGTGAGGAATTCCGAGACAGATTACCATCAAGTTCTTGGTGATGAAAATAACTTCAAAGACGGGTACTTTGGGGTACAGGCAGGATCGGCCTATAGAGGTGGGGTGCCCAGTAATTGTAATCGTTGCTGTTCCCAGTAAAACCTGCATTACGGTATTAAGTGTATGTTGCAATGTGTTGTTATATCATATGTATTGGCAAGACTAAATTACACTTGTGCGGTGCTTCTTCAGCACCAGGGTCCAATTTGTTAGTAATATTGGTCTGACTGGCTTAAAGCTGGCCCTGGCTACAGGTACATAATTATATGATATTTCCTTTTAATCAGTAATGTTTAAACGCTTCATGTAGGCCTAATTGTTGGTTGCTGACAGTTGCAGAAATTAAATCAAGAAGATACGAAAGGCAAAAATACTTTGTTGACAGCAGGTTAAAACTATAACTGAAGAAAATATCTGTCATGGTTTTATCTGGTAAGGCATTGACTAGAGCTGTTGCAGAACTAATCACGACAATAAAAATTCCATCCGATGATAAAACATTTCGTCCTCTCATTATGATTAAATTTGTAGTTCCCTGTTTTGTAACCTCTTTATAATGCACTCATTTACATTGTAATGCTGGCCGTATCATAATATTTTATTACTTTCATGTTATCAATCCTCTCGACCACTAGGTTAAGAGATAAGAAAACTACATCGTCAAAAACACTCCCGTATAGATAATTTTGTTAACAGACTAGAAATGCAGTTGTAGCTCATATGGATCTAAACCTGAAAGTGTGTTTACATTGAACGTTTTTCAGAAAGAATTTTGATGAGCAGAACTGCCGGCCTAAGGGTAGCCACACAAAGGCCACCGAATTCGGTCACCGAGCAACTAGGCGCTTTAGGTGAGAAGAATTGCAGTATATAATTTCAACAACTGCACATAGAGCCCACCTAGATTCGGTCCGTTTATATAGTGCAATTCTTCTCACCTAAAGCGCCTAGTGGCTCGGTGACCGAATTCGGTGGCCTTTGTGTGGCTACCCTAAGGATAGCCAAACAGAATTACGGTGCTTACAGAGAGAACGCTTGACGCTTGAGAAAACGAGCGCGTGTAGACAAGCGCTTGAAATGTTTCCCATATTTCTCTGGTACCATTCAGAGACAAAGCTTGTTCTATCGTGCTTGCTGTCTGCCGCGACGCTTGTAAAGCGTAAAGAATAATTGTTTGTTAATTCTTTCTCGCGTTTAAAGCGGCGAGGGTGTGTCGTCCGCACAGAAGTTAGGCCTTTTTTTTTTTTTTAAATTACGTGTACAGTAGTTTATTGAAGGGGCTACGCTGTGTTGTCTGCAGAGAAGTCCCCAATGTGTAGCGCAAAGCAGTTTATTATAACCTCAACAAATGGATGTCGAATCGCTCATCACAGCTGTGCTACGAATGAAGAATAAAAAGAAAAAATACTTCAAAACTTGATAACACATTGTCTGCATTACATTTTTTTTTAAAACTGAAAGTGAAGCTTGACTAGCGTGATGACAAGGCGTTCCTCTGCCATTATGGGTTGATGCCATTTGCACCAGGTCTTAATTATTTTAGGTTCTATTTTTCCCAAGTTGTAATAAAATGTGTCCAGACTCATTCTCATGTATGAATGAAATCGATTGGGGTGGTTTTTCAATCGAGGAAACAGGTGATGACATTCACTTTCTTCTCTTCGTTTCTGATGAATTTCATGAACAGCTTTTCTCTTTCGTTTTCCAAAGATAAGTTTAGGTAAAACACTGTCCAGCAATAATAATTCGTCGTCAGACGAAGCCGACATGGCGCCAAATCAACTCTCATTTTCAGATGGCGCCCAATGCAAGCGCTAGCAACAAGCGTTATCTGTGTGCCCCTCAATATTCAACAAGCGCTTTTTAACAGGCGCTTACTTTCAAGCGCTCGCTTTCTCAAGCGTCAAGCGTTCTCTCTGTAAGCACCCTTACATGGGACAAAAAAAAAAAAAAAAGTATGAGAAAAACAAAGAGAGATCAACACCATGAGACATCAGAAGGTGTGTATCTCTAGAAAGATCTCACTTCCGCCAAATCGTGAAAATAGGTCGCAGCACTAACAAGAATTGAAAGGGACGGTCTTCACCAAGGACAGTGTGCATATCTGTTTACTGAGGTTTGTTCATATTTTTGGGCTGATTGAAACTATTTGGAGCCGTTTGTAAGCACTTACGTCCCGTGAAAATGCACAAATAGGTATTGTTTACCGCCGCGACCTACTTTCCGCTCCATGCTAACAATGGTTTCGCGGAGCCTCACGTGTGTCGTGGTGCAAATAGACCAATAGTGATATCTCTCTATACACACACACTCTCTGGAGACATACAGAAAAATCAGATAAGACGATTGGTTTGACATTTCGCCCCCTTAACACCACAAAGTTCTGTCTACACTTTTTGGCTGAACTGAGTTACGCACTACACACCACTTCTACAGGCCTTCTCCATTGTATGTCAAAGTAGCGGATTCGGTGTGTAATTTATAAATATTACTAGAGGAAAAAAGACCTATTTCTAATAGATGTGAGCAGGTGAAACTTCAATGATCATTTTCTCAAAACTTGATGGAAGAGAGCTAGAACCTTGCCATTTTAAGGGCACATTATATTGAACGCAGAAATTTCGAAATACCAGTTTATCCAGATTCATAATCATAAGAAAAGACCAGGAAAAAAAACCATGCAGATGAATGAAACAACGTTCGACCATTTTTTGTTTTAATTAACTGCAGAAAGAATGACCTCCACGTTTTGCTCATTCCTCTTTAAGTGGTATAACAATCAATAGTTCTCGCCTCCCTCACAGACTTGTCAAATATCTGCCGAACTCACTCCCTGTCTTCAGTTTTATTTCTCATTATTTCTGTCACATCCCACACGTGAGATCTGGCACGAGCCTGTCGCCACTCAAATCTCTCAAACCGTCCGCAGAATTACCCTTTCAGTACGGGTAAGCCAGAATACCCATAAATAATAAATGGGTGTTGAGTCCGAATATCCTCTTCCTCTACAGACTGAAATTTAACACTTTGGAAGACACCTGATCCCTTTCCATGGATTTGCCTCATTATTTATTTATGGGATTTCTTTGCATAAATTGTCTAATAGATTGCTCGCTTGCACAAAAGTGCATTTTTACTTTGTTAGTCTTCCAGCGTGTGGTGTCTAGAGTTTTTGTTTCGTCTCCGGCTATTTTTTCAACACACAATCTGGATAAGCCATTAAGCCATTTATAAATTCTTGCCGAAGAGTGTCTTGAGCCTCATAGATCTGTCTCTACTAAATGTGTCTGACATGTGGCTTTTCCTGTCTTCATTTTCGTTTTCTGGAACTCTCCTGCCTCCCTTTCATCCATACTCTTCCCCCTACCGATCTGTCTGTCTGTCTGTCTGTCTATCTGTCTGCTCTCAGAGAAATATGGGTATCGTAGATCAGTGGAATACCATAAATGGTACATTAACGTGACACTACTCTCTCTCTCTCTCTCTCTCTCTCTCTCTCTCTCTCTCTCTCTCTCTCTCTCTCTCTCTCTCTCTCTCTCTCTCTCTCTCTCTCTCTCTCTCTCTCTCTCTCTCTGTCTCTCTCTCTCTCTCTGTCTCTCTCTCTCTCTTTCTTTATCTCTCTCTCTCTTTCTTACTTTACATCATGACTGTCGGAAAAAAAAGAAAATAACGTGCAGTGTCGTAACATCACGACTGTTATGTGTGTAAGGTGGCTCGATTCGATACTAAAGGACTTTACGCAGTGTTATACCTGGACGTGGTCTCACACAGCAAGATCTTTGGCATTCTACAGTGGCGTATTCCATTTTCAGATAAGACGCCTACCCTCGGACGACGCTGCCCGCAGCTCAAGAAAAGCTTACAAAGGCGGAGAAGGATTTCTGGAGAGCGGATGTGCTCTTTTCAAATTATGGTAATGACTTAAGAGATTTTTGGTTTTTGCCGTCGTCGTCGTTGTTGTTGTTGTTATTGCTGTTGATGTTGTTGTTTTTGTTGTTGTTAAGTTGCTGCTGTTATTGTTGTAGTTGCTCAACACAGTAAGTTGTGAGATTACAAAAAAAGTCTTGTTTCTAGTGAAATAGTCAAGTAATCCATGTAAAAAGTTACTTTAATGCATTTTTAGACCATGGAAACCTTAAAACGAACAATTGCGAGCGGTTGATGGGCCCTTCTGGTAGGATCTCATTCTGTCCTATCGCTCTGTTATATTCTGTTTATTAGCTTGCTTTTTTCTGGCAAATGTGGCCTTTATCGCGTCTATGTGCCTTCTCCAACCTCAGAATCGAACATAAATATGCACCTTATGAATGGCCCCTGCGTCATTTCAGATCTGTCTAATCGCATTTGCTAGAAGACACTGTGTATAGCAATATGCATAATCTGTTCGGAAACCAGATATTTGAAAGGTTAATATTGACTTGTCGTGATTCGCCGAAGACGCTGGAGAATTATTATTGATCACGATATGCAAATATGGCGTCTATTTGGACTCCTTGATTTTCTCTGTTTTTTTTTTTTATTATTTTGCCTCATCCAGTAAACTTTACGTGACGGGTCAAACAGGTACCGTGGACAACATGAAAGCAAACTTGACTCTGGCAATGCTGTTTGAGATTGCTCGAAAATTATAGAGTTCTTCTAGAAATAGAATCTCATGTTATAACATCGTTAAAAATCAATGTGCGTTCTTGTTTTCTTGCACTTCCAACGAGAGCGATTTTGACTTCCTGTGATATTTTTTTTAATCTTAAGTGTCTTTGTGTCATTTTCTTTCTCCCGTTTCTCCTTCTACTTCTTCTTCTTCGGCTTCTTCCTCTTTTTCTTCTTCTTTTCTCCTTTTATCATGTTTTGTCCTCTTTTTTTATCATCTTTGTCTGATCTACTTTCTTCCGTGGCGCACAGGAATTACACAGACATGCTCAGTTTAGCAGTTAAATTCTATAAGGCTCACCTAGTCAGATCTTGCACTTGGCTTCTGCATTTGGTCGTAAATGTTATTGTTTTCATATATTTAAAAATAAAAAAGAAGAAGAAGAAATGTGCTTGAAAATGTTCACGAAAAATCTCTACTGTTATATCAAAATCACTTGCTTAAAGTAGTCAGAATTGCATTTTGGAGGGTTCTTACAACATTGACTCGTTTTTAAAGAACTGTGAAATCTGTTCCAGTTTGCACAACAAAAAGTTGTGTGTTGGTGATACAGTTTCTTCAAAGCCAAACAGTTCAAGGAGAAGAAAGCCAAAATCGCTGTAGTTCTAAACTGTTTTTCAGCAAACGCCTAGCACGCTTGGCGGTATCTTATCAATATGATCAGTGTGATAGAATAAGGCATCCAATAAAGCAAGCAAATAAACCAATATAATATAAACCAATAGCTTTAAAAAGCAGCTCAAACTGAGAATTTAACAGTACTGAACATTAGTGAAATTTCTTATGATTCGTTCGTCTTATGATGACAAGTCGCACGTACAGAAGTATATTAGTGTGACCCATTCGTAGTGTCCTATCTATTAATACGGGCAGTGCAACCACGGCGTTCGCAACGACACTTTTTTTTGTGTGTGTGTGAATGAGCTGCTTTAAGCGTCTTTAACAAAACGATAAATATTATCCTTGCTGCTTGTCGCTCAGAGATAACATGGGAAAACTTGGAATCTTACAACAGTGACACAGCTTATTTAATACCGTTTATCGGAATAAATTTAGGAGGGAAAATTCTTTATCTTTGGACAGGTAATTAATATTAAAATCTGGATATTCGTGATGGGCTAAACCGGTGATTATTAACTGTGGGGATATTAACCTCTTGGGATACCCAAGCCCATAAGTACTGCACATTACAATATGTAATTGTGCCCTGTCCTTTATCGCACGTACAAATTTACGACTAATGACTCTTAAACAAAGTGTGAAGTGTCCCGCAGATGCCAAAGTCTGCACACAGAATTGTTCTGTTACAGTTCCAGTAATTCGATAAGGGGGTTTCTGAAAAATAACGAGCTGGTTGTTTTCTTACAAAGGGTAAAAAAAAAAAAAAAAAGCCTTGGGACGTAAAATGTAGAAGGAAAACAGAATTTTAATGGTTAAGAACAATTGGATTAAAATGCCCCAGATTTATTCTAATTTATTTTCTTTCTATCAGTATTGCTCTTTTTTACAGTTTTGGTTCAGGCTGGACTTTTAAAAACAGAAACGTTTATTCATTTTTTTGTGATTCGCCACTGCAGTCAAGCCGATTTTGAATGCAGCCCAGAACAGACTGACATAGTTTTCCAGGTGCATTTATTGAAAAAATGTCAATTTGAAAAGATCTGTGGCGAAGGCGGACAGGAATTCAACAGAAAGTACTGCATGCAGTCTGCACAATTCATTTGACACAGAACAAAACCATGCTGACAAACAGACAGACAGAAGTATTGACAGCTAATTATTGAAATACGGGACATTGGAAATGACACAAGTGGAATTACAGAGCCGGGTGAAAATCTATTCTTCTTGCTGAAGGCGTCACTTGTCGTGTCTGCAAAAGGAGGATCTAAAGATTTAACGGATGTAATACTTCTCCCGCCTCTCTCTGGACGTAATTGCTGCTTCTCGTTTCTATAGCTGCATTCACTCTCACACGTCAGAATTTGAAATCTGAGGTTTCCCACATTGAGATATTCACATTTCAAATGTCCCAACTGGCGTGACAGCTCAGTTGCTCCTGATCTGCGCATGCTTTATTACATTAACTCACTCCGAGCGGTTTTAGTGCTTCTTTTGTGTCTTCTCATTAGGTCATTTATGTGGAATTAAATATCAGTAAGTTGCTGTATCAAGTAAAGAGCTTTACGGTAGCTCTGTTTGGTTTCATTCTATATCATCGAATGAATGTCGTTGGGACTAAGTGTAAAATATCCAAGGTCCTCAGAGTGTAAATGTGCCACCATTTTCTTTGTCTTTTTCTCACGTACAATCACTCTGCTAAGAATGCAGCCCATAAAAGCCAAGCAAAGCAAATTTGATGAATGCAACTATTCTTCACATGACATATTTAATGTTGAGGGAGTTATTAAAGGATTTTTTCCTTGAACTTTCAAATACTACAATACAATCTTCCTGGTTCATAGAGGAAATCAGATAAACGAGGAATATTACAGTTTGTATTGCACTTGCATTTTGCCTGTGTTAAAGATGTATTATCTATTTTTCCTGTAATAAAGCTAGATCTCTCATCCATGCCAAAGTCTTTTTGTTTTAAATCCACGTTTTGTTTCATGCGGATAACACGTGACTCATGAGGAAACAAATGTAATTCTTTGGGTTATTTAAGAAGAGTGCTTAGATAAGATTTACCTGCGCAGGTTGCTTTTATAACATGCATCTGTAATAAAATATTATTTGTTTAGACAGTCTTCATTAACAATACAGGTAACCAGTGCCAGTATTTTCTCGCCATTCTTTCTTCCTTACCAAATCATCATAATATTATGAAGGGAGTAAAGCTTCCAGTGTAAATAAAATGAGAAGCTTTTCAAACCACTGAGCCTTAAATTCCACAAAATATCACATTACTCATAGAAAGACGTAGAGATGTTGGTGGGGATGTTTTAAATGGTCTTGAATTTCGCTATATTTTTAATACTTTCATTGATTTTGAACCACAACTAAGTTCAACAGAAGAAAGTGTTCCGACATTTTGAGCCAGAAAAAAAAACAACAACAAAAAAACGCATATTCTTCGAGTAGAATTAAAAAGTATAACAGGAAATTTCGTTCTGCCCTTCAATTTACACATTGGTGATCGAAACTCTAAAAGTCACATTTGTGTATTCCTTGAGTCAGCAGGCCAACTAGTGTTAGTAAAGCAAAAAGAAATAAAAACGCTAAATTAGGCGATCCTCATCATCGGTCTTCAGAAACTATCAGCTTTATTTTGTGGTTCAAACACAGATTGGTGTTAAAAGAACCAGCGTTGTTTTTTTTAGGTAAATCAGGGACCCTCGATCACAATCATTATCATTCTTCGAATAATAAAAGGACCGCCCGGACGTATTGTGGACCAAACAACTATGGAGAGGTTTACGCTAGTTCTCAATGGGGGGAGAGGGGGGACGCTGTAAAGCAAAATATCAGAAAAGAAAAGCATTGCTTATATAATATACGTACTATACATGAAAGCCACCGAGCAACCGTCTTTCAGACAGAACGCCTGTACATAGCCCTATTTGTCTTGGCACAGGTTAACTCTCAATCGATGATGTTTAGGCTCCATTGACCGATAGTATTTCCACCGGATTTCCAGAACGTTTACCCACGAACGCTCATTAAAAATAATCTCTGAGAGATGGAAAAGCTTTTCCGAAGTATTTTATCCCAGTTTTAAAACATGATCCTGTTGTGCAACTATGACTGATACGCTCAATCAGACTCTGTCAAAGAAATGCTTTTTTTTTGTTGTTGTTGTTCGTTTGTTTGTCTGCGGCGTCCACAGTGAATACTGGCTTAATCAGGCTCTGTCTTTGCACAGGAATGCCCCTCTTTGTTCACTGGGGCTTCCACAATGAATACTGTGAATTTACCATTTTTGTTTTATGATTTCCTGTTTACTAGAACAAAAATCAGAATGCAGAACAAAGTATTGGTCGTAGGGCAATGAAAGAGACTGTAAAGCTAGTTTGTGCACTGAGACAAGAATGTTTAAGGAGGGGTGGTGAGGGGGTCTTGAGACCAGAAAGTATGTCTATCTATAGAGAGATCTCACTTCCGCCAAATCACGAAACTAGGTGGCTGCGGTAAACAAGAAATTAAAGAATTGAAAGAGACCGCATTTACCAAAGATAGTGTGCATATCTTTTTGATGTGGTTTGTTCATATTTTTGGGCTGATTGAAACTAATTAGAGCCGTTTGTAAGCTCTTACGACTCATGGAAATGATGCACAAACTGATATTGTTTACGGCAGCGACTTACTTTCGGCTCCATGCTAATAGTGGTTTCGCGGAGTCTCTCGTGTCTTGCAATGCAAATCGACATTATTTTATTATAGTGAAACCTCACTATACATACATACTCACCGCTTGAGACTGCGTGTTATAAGAGTATTATGTGAGGGAGGGGTGGGTCAAACATCGACAAAATCGAGCACTTTATGGGTAGCCCCTGGAAGTCATACAATAGGGTACCTTGTAAAGAGCTCCGGGGCCATGATCTGGAATTTCTTATTGTGATTAAATCGTCTGGGAACTTGCATGCCGAAAGTCCATTGTTTGTTTGTTTGTTCATGTTGGAGGTAAAAATAGACTTGACGTCAGTGGATAAAGCAGCTGCTTGTTTCCCAACAGGGCAACGTGATTCTGGCTGATTAATCCTATTAAATGCCGCCAATGTATAACCCGAGACACAGAATACCGAGGAGAACCATTCCTTCTCACACTATCTGTCCACAAAATTGTGGGAGTATAAATACTCTGTTTCGTTCATTTATGAAGGGGTGTGGTGCGAATTGTTGCATTGTTGACATCACTTGTACGCACACGAGTCGACGGACGGAATAAATTATGACTAACTGATTCGTCGTGATATCCATTGTCTCGGATATAATCGTGAAGTGCTATTTACATTGTCTCGTGTAAAATTATTGAAAACCGAAAGTGCTTTCTAGAAAACTGCGCGCGATATTTCACTTTTTACATTCACATTCATGGCCCGGAGCTAATGCAGTTATCATATAATAACGTACTGTATTACACCATTGGGCGACAAGGCCAAAGAAAATGACAAGACAAACTTAACAAGACAGTCATCAAGAAAACATGCAACATGAAAGACACGGCATTTTTCAGTTTTGACCATCCGTATTCAAATGCTTGTGTAAAGAAATTCACATCCATCTTAAATCTAATTTCTAACTCACCCAGGAACAAAAGAATAATACACATGAAAGCAAACAGAGACGGGCACAGAAGATAGTTTTTGCCTTCCGCCATTCTCCTCTACAAGACACTTTACCTAGATGTGTGCCATATTTCACGAAAATTCATGTCCATGACCCTTCAAGTATGCATGTTATTGAGTTCTGGTATATTAGATATGTTAGAGCTATATGTTTATGTAATGATGTATAAAATGTGTGTACCATGTATTGTGCTCTTAAACGCTCTAGCTCTGTGAAAGAGAATTTGCCCCATGGATAATAAAGTAATTCTTACCTTATTTCTAAATGTGGCACGGAAATCCTAACATTATGAGCTCGATGAGTAAAGGGTTAAAGGGAAAAACAAATAAGGGAGTTGGCAGACTCAATACTGCTCTTTCTCTCAGTCCTGAGAGGATCTGTTGCCGCTATTAATGTTTGTTATGTCATCCATACGCTGACTGTCATCAAGATATTAAAACCAGGTCAGGCTGGTACACGCCAAGGTACACACTTGACAAATGCTGCCTTGATGACTCTAAAGAGTATTGCAAATATTTAGATATTATTTTGATTACACATAGTAAAAACATGCCAATTTAAATTTTGTCTTTCTCACGACAAAACGGTAGTTTGGATTTTCCACATTAAAAGCTAACTGTGATTAACAGCCGATTGTTAAGTTTTGTTGTTGTTGTTGCTGTTGTTCCCGTTTTTGGTTTCTTTAATTAAACAGCACAGTCATATTGTGATCCTGACACCTTTATTTTAAAGAGAAATTGAAAGTCTTTGTAATGCAAAACTGCAAACTATCCTCGAGGAAGGGAAATGCCGAAGAGTTTACGTTGCAAATCAGTTTGTATCTAAAGCAATCTTGGTGTTGACATAAACCGCCCTCCTTTTAAATATAATGTTTGCAAGAATCTATGATCGTCCAAGCACGATCACAATCGGCATCTATCCATACGTCACCTGGGCAAAAGCTCTAGCGCCGATGGACTAAAGTATGAAGAATCCAATTTCAGCAGTTTAGCATTAGGATACCATTTCGTCAACCTTCCCCTATGGCTGTAGTAACTCAAAAATTCGAAAAATGGATTTATATATATTATATTCAACTATATTCAAAGCCGCATCAAATGATCTTGGTTATAGACTCCTAAGCCAAAAAATCATCGAATAGGAAACTTTCAAATATTCATTGACACTAGACCAGTAACAGTTGTGCTAGGTTTTGCTTCTCCTGAAAAGTAGCCAAAACCGAATATTACAGTTTAGGGAACGGTCTCGACATAGAAATGAGAAAAGAGAAAAGTTTAAAATTGTCAGTGCCAATAATTCCAACTTTTATGGCCCGAACCAGCCCTTGTTTGAGCATTGTTTGCATGGTGTTGCTTCTAAGCCACTGGACAATTGCCAAGTTTATTCTTTCGGCGTTATGTCATTTTTAAACTATAAAATCATGTGTTTCAGCTTACTAATATTTGAAAATGGATTCTATCTAGTTAATGAACATTATGAACATTATTTTGCTGATGAAAATTTTGGACATCCATTTGTGGGATTTTAACATAAAGTTGTAGCAATGTGGTTTACTCAAGTCTACCTGTATAAACCTTTTTTGGGAAATTTTAATCTCCACGATTGGCCAAAAAAAAACGTGCCATTGTATGACAATGCGTAAGGCTTAAACTAATTTAAAGCATAAATTTATATTTCGACAGCAGCGTTCTTCGAATAAACAGTACCTTTATTCCTGTAGCAAATTTTAATGTTGTGTTCCAAGTTTTCTTGACGGTCTTGATTGAGAGACTGGTGCAAAACGGTCATGGCTATCCTTTATAGCAGTGTTTCTCAACCTTTTCTGACCCACGCCCCACTTCAATTTAAAATTTAAAAAAAATTATTTTTTTTAATAACGTGCGAGCTACCATGATCATAACCGGCTTGGTTGCGCATAACCACTAACGTCATGCTTCTGTTATGTTCAATGTTTTAATCTAAGCTAAAAGGAAACCACCAACTGGACATAAACAAACAACAGTTTATCTACACAGATAAGTTAAAAATACAATGAAATTAAGATTTCTGTGAAAAATCTCTGGCCCCATTCTGAAGTCCCACGTCCCAACAACATATCGCTACACCCACCGATGGGGTGTGCACCTCACCTTGAGAAACGCTGCTTTATAGAGAGTTGTGCACATGTAAGATTTGATGAGCTATAATCTGCTTTGCCTCCCACATAATTGTTAAATTGGACGGACAACTTTGCCTCAAAATCATGCCAAAGAAAAGCCCATGACTTTGCGAAAGCGCACGCAGAGCATGGACAGGATTTGTACTGTGCACGGATTCTCGATCTGTCTGGTCACTTAAGCCTTGTTATTTCTCCAAATTCACGCCCAGGTCATTGGCAAACGCTAACGCAACTCTTCTGGTTGACATGTGGACAATATCAATACATTTTATTTTCGATTGGCCCATTTTGTTCCACATCTCCACTGGCACGGCTGTCTTCATTAGCCAGAACAATATTGTCACCATTACGGAGTAAAATGTAGAATATCAATGAATTTATATGTGTTTGTAGAGCGCGGCTTTGTATTATTCATGAGCTCCCCAGAGCATGGCAGACAGAACAATATTTACTTAACACACTGATTGAATACAAAGTGGACACTGGTTAAATCTTTCTGCTGGTCGTTCTTGACAATAGAAAGTAAGTTCTCGTAACCCACGCTGTAATATTACGGGTATGAAATGAGTGCATGTCTGCTTGGCAGAGTGTAAATACATTACAGCATCATGCATGAGAGTGAGCCTTTTATCTGAATCTCCTCCTCCCTCCGCCCTCCGCAACAGCGACAGTACCTGCATTGCCTAGAGGTTCACTGAAACCCTGATTTTTCTACAGGATCACTGATACCCTGAATTTCCAAGAGGCCCCTGATACCCTGATTTTCCTACAGGATCATTGATACCCTGATTTTCTTATAGGACAATTATTGAAACCCTGAATTTCCAGGAGGATCACAGATACCCTGAATTTCCAACAGGATTACTGGCACCCGTAATTTCCAAGAGGATCACTGATACCCTAAATTTCCTAGAGGATCACTGACACCGTGCATTCCCTAGAGAATTGCCGAGGCCCCGAATTTCCCAGAGGATCATTGATACCCTGAATTTCCCACAGGATCACTGATATCCTAAATTTCTCAGAGGATCACTGATATCCTGAACTGAAGACACTTGAAAGTTTACCACTGGTGGACTTGAAATGAAACATTCACGTGTTTACTGACGAATACCTTCTCGTGTTACTGGTTTACGGTTTCTGTTCTACCGTCTAAAAGTCCTGTGTCTGACAGCAGTTGAAACATGAAACGCGCTGGAATAAATCTGACATTTACACAGAGTCCGCTGATGAGACAAAGGATAGCACTCAGCAGGGTAAATCAGATCTCCATGTGCCTCATTATCTTCCTACCATCGAGTTTCTCGACTTTTAAACTCGGTTTGTTAACTTTGCGGCCCACGTCATCAGTGAAATATAGAACCAGGGCTCTTTAATGAGCGACTGTCACGTTCACAGAGGCGCGCTCACTTTATGAAGAATACGCAAAATTTAATGTTTAAAGGATTCAAATGCTGTATCTGCAATCAGTACTTTCAGAACTAACAATTCGTTTCTTTAGAATGACAAGGTTCTACCGCCATTCCATCAACTTTTGAGAAATTGATGATTGAAGATTCATATGCTCATGGTTTTTAGAGATATGACTTGTTTTCATTTTAATAGCTTTACAAATTGCACACTGAAACCGCTTGATACTTTGACACATAATGGAGAAGTCCTTTAGACGTTGTGTGTAGCGTGTAACTCAGTTCAGCCTAAAAGTGGAGATAGAACCTTCTTGTATTAAGGGGATGACTTCTTGGTTTAACCGCCAGTTTCAAGTCGCGTCAAATAATCATAATTTTTTGCAAATACTGCATGGTAAAGTTGCGCTTGCCATATTTTATATTTCTCACGTTCACTTCTCATAACGACAATCGAGGTTAACAGTCAAGCAGGAAACAACAGAAAATTATTATTACGCATCAGTGAGTGAACCCACAAAAGAGAATGACTGAGTTATTAATATTTCATCTATAAATAATGGATATCTGTTCTTTTGTTTATTTTGTTTCTTTTTAACGATAAACAAATGATGAGATTGCGTGTTATGGATCATCAACTTGCCAGGAAAAGTGAAAATTTAAGAGTTAGAATTTAAAAAATAACAAAAATAGTAAATCAATACAAATGTGACTGGTTTCAGATATCGTTTTCTTGGACATGATGGTTTCAAAATATCATTCCCACTTCACGTGGTAATTTTTTACTTGTGGTAAGGGCCGGCCTTAAGAGATACATGACCCATTAATTATAATCGTTGCTGTTCTCTAAAAACCTGCAGTGTGGTGTGAGATGCATGTTGCAATGTGTTGTTGTGTATACTTGGCAAGACTAGAGTGCCCTAGTGCAGGGCTCAGTTGGGAGCAATTGGTCTAGGTGGCTTAAAGCCGATAGTGCCTGTGAAAACCGTGTTTACGCGAATGCCCGATAAATTTTGAAGTTGATGGTTAATTCCTCATTAGTGAGGAGGATTTCAGTGGCGAAGTAGCCTTTGTATTTGAGTTTGAATTTGGTTCTTACAGGCGGGTCGGCTTGATAAACAGCACTTTAAGAATGTCATGGCCTCTTTGGATACTTTATTTATGTTTGGTTTTCAGAACTTCATCAAGTTAAATTTCACAAGTGTAGTTAAATAGTACCGTATAAATTTCATCACATTGGTAAAATTCTCCAAAGTTGTTTTATATAGATCTGAAAAGAAAATGAGTATAAAAGTTCTAAGTCAAGTTGTAGATCTTAGCTTCTTTCAGAAAGGACCAGACGCGACGTGGGTCCACATCTGAAAATAAAAGTGCTTTTAAGGATCCGAAATCACTGCCTTCTTTGGACATACATGAAATCTACACCTTCAATCAAAATCTGTTTTACTGCTAGTTGGCAACTGCATGCAACACATTCGGAGGGATGTCCTCCCCTGAGTACAAAACGACGTGTGAGGTTAGTATGACCCAGACTGAGTCTAGTGAGAACAGTTTCATTCTCCGATTTCGTTGAGAAATAATTATGAGCCCACTGCCCAAGTTGGTCTTGGATAAGTGTAGTTTATAATTATGTCGTTTGGTCATCCCACCTCTCCTATCGAAACGTCATGCATTTTAACAGTGGACAGAATATCCGTTTGGGATTTTGTAGTTTGACAATGAAAATGCAAGACTGCGAGGAGATCCATGATACGACTGTATTATAAATATCAACAGTATGGGGAGATTTTTAACAACAGAACATGAGGCTAATAAGCAATTATTATCACTTTATTTTTCTTTTGATTGTAATGTTTCAGCGAGCAGAGCAATGTTTCCTATCTGAACTGTATGTGTGCAATTTACAGAGAGAGTAAGACGGCTATAAGAGTGGCCATTTCTCCTCTCTCTCTCTCTCTCTTTGTTTTTCTCTCTTTCTCTCTCTCTGTTTCTCTCTCTCTTTGTTATCTCTCTCTCTCTCTATCTATCTATCTCTGTCTTTCTTGCTCTCTCTCTCTCTCTCTCTCTCTCTCTCTCTCTCTCTCTCTCTCTCTCTCTCTCTCTCTCTCTGTCTCTCTCTCTCTCCCTCTCTCTCTCTCCCCTCCCTCTAGTTCTCACACCTTCCATAAAGTGCCGCTCCCTTATCAATCACCTTACAGACTATGGTAGAACTTACATTATCTCCCTGATCTCCAACCCTACATAATACATTTTAAGTTACTCACTCACTTCACGCCAGCCATATCTTCTATACCCTTACTTTATCATTGTAACAGCTGAGGTTGTTCTAGCACGTTATAGTAGGGGGGAGTTAGTTGATCTAACTACAACCCTTTAGAAAACGAAACTATTACAGCTGTAGAATAAATAAACACGAGATCCGACGATAGATTAAATAACACTAAAGTTTAATAACTGAATACTGAACAATAAATACTAGGAAGACACCAGCGAAACTAAATATCTACGCCACACAAAAGGAAACTCACTTACTCACCGACCAACCACTCACACAGGTCTATATATATAAACATTCCTACAGAAAATTCCCGAAATAAACGTTACCTTTGCCCTCGCACAAACTAACCAATCACGCATCAATACGTCATCAGGTTACATCACTCAAGGCCAAATCTGGCGTAAACATCCTTATCCACAGTGTTATCGAATGTTCGGGAACATACTAATATTTACTGAACGAGTCAAAACACCTGACAACAAGCGAGCGAGGAAAAAACTACTCACTAGAAAAGAAGGTCAGGTCACGGAGTACAGTACACTCTGGCGGTTGACAACAATAAAATGAAAGAAGAAATGAACACATGCTCACCAGTGTAACAAGAAAACGGGGGAGGGCAAGGGATAGCTTGCAGATGCTACACAACTCCCCAATTTAAGTTGAATATTTTTCAACTCCAAAACATTATTCAGCGTCTGCAATATCTTGAAATAATCTTATAGCACTCCCAATCTCACAAAGGTAGTTGCTAATTCTATTACAATTAATAACAATTTCAGTGTCTTCCCGAATGTCATCACAAATACAATACAATGCAGTGTACTTTGCATCACTAATACCATAACTAATACAATACCGTCATTGCTTACGAATAGTAAACAGTAGGCCTACTAGTCAAAATAACACAACGCCACCACTGTGGTGAAACAATGGTCAATGATATTATTACAAATCATATAAGGTGAAACGATGGCCCATCGTTTACACAATGCTTCGTGCACGAATCATAGCATATAACTTGTTGTACATAACATGGTTATCTCCAAAATGTATAACTCATACGTACAATGGCAAAAATACCAATACATACCGACCACTGATTAGGGTCTTTTCTTCATCATATTAGGCCAACACAAGTTACAACAATGCAATATAACACAAACACTGCTTGCTCGCAGTCCCCATTTGGGTTACATTTTCCAAAAATTACACCAAGTTCCATCGGTAACTAATATGACATAGCATAAAATCAAAATGTGACTAACACATCATGACTCTCTATCAGCCATCAATTCAATATTCAGTCACAGATGAACTATGTCCCCAATTACAGTACAATACCGCCGTCCTAGAAATTCATCTAGTAGGCAAAAGTATGGGTTACAATGCATTTCACTGATAGTGTACTACTTTAAAATACCCTGCTCAGGAAATCGGCACAGACATTTTCTCTGCCTTTTACGTAGTGAATGGTGAATCGATAAGACTGTAAAAATAAACTCCATCGTAATAACTTTGGACTGTCAAACTTGGCAGAGTTCAAAAACTCTAATGACCGATGGTCAGTTTGGAGCACAAACTCCTTTCCATACAAATACAAAGTAAACTTTTTTACAGCCCAAACAATAGCTAAACATTCGCGCTCTGAGACCGGATATTTTGTCTCACGAGGCAATAGCTTACGACTAGCATATGCCACTTTCCCTCGTGTTCCTGCATAAGACTAGCGCCTAATCCGCGATCTGATGCATCAGTTGCTAAGACAAACTCTTTGGAAAAATCTGGCAAACATAACACGGGTTTGGAGATAATGACATTCTTCAAAGAGGTGTACGCTTTCTCCTGCGTTTCATCCCACTGAACTATATTGGGCTGACCCTTTCTAAGTAAATCAGACAATGGTGATGCAATCGCTGAAAAGTTAGGAATAAATTCATGGTAATATCCCACTAATCCTAAGAATGCTTTCACTTCCTTCTTAGTGGTGGGTCTGGGTGCGTCTCGTACCTTACATACATTCTCTTCTAACAGGTCAATCATACCTTCTCCCACTAAGTGTCCAACAAAGTCTACTTCAGACGTTCCAATCAGACACTTCGATGGTCTTGCAGTTAATCCAGCTTGGTCCATCCTCTGCCGTAAGTCCTTGAGAGTCTTCACATGCTCGTCGAATGTCTCTGTATGAATCAGCAGGTCGTCCACATATGCTGTCACATTGTTCATTCCACGGATCAATGGCTTTACGATCCTGTTCAGCGTGGCTCCTGAGTTCATCATCCCAAAAGGCATCCGAATGAATTCACAGTGTTCGCCCATGGTGACGAACGCCTTCTTGGGAATGTCTTGCTCTCGAACTTTCACTTGCCAGTATCCCTTGCTCAGGTCAATCCGAGAGAATAATTTTCCTCTCGAGAGACTCTGAAACACTTCTGATGGCGCTGCTGTCGGATGAGGGTCGAATACTGTGATCTTGTTTAACCTCCTGTAGTCGATGCAGACTCGGTTGGATCCGTCCTTCTTCCCGACGACAACAATAGGTGAAGCATAAGCTGATGAGCTCCTTCGAATGATGCCCAGCCGTTCCATGGTGCTAAGCTCCTACTTCAATGAGTCGCGCATAGCGTAGGGCACCGGGTATGGTCGTTGACGAACTGGTACTTCTGTCGTCAGGTCGATGCGATGTTCACCCAACTGACAGCATCCAGGAAGATTAGTGAAGACGTGCTGGTAATTCTTCACCACATTGCAGAGTTCTTGACGTTGTTCCGATGTCAGTTGCGTTCCATACTGGACATCTCTGTAGCTTTCCTTCTGGTCCCAGCTTCCTAGGTCGGCAAGGTCCTCCGTCGTTCCACCGTTGTCGCCTTCCAGGTCGCAGTCCTCGATGACTGTCATGCCAGCTGACTCCACGGGTTGACTCTTGTCTATCAGGTCGTCCTCTGCCAGTACAGTCTCAGCACTATCACCACCGCCGTCCTTTATGGCGTTGACATGTTCGGGCGTGGTATTTCTCCTACTGTTGTCCATCCCACACATCTCGGTCACAACAGGTCTCGGTTCCATTGCCACTGCTGCTGCTTTTGACGTCCTTGGAATGTATCTCTTGAGGAGGTTGGCGTGCAAGGTCTTTTCTTTTGCACCCATCTTGACTCTATAGTCGTTGACACCGACAATTGAGACTACCTTATATGGTCCCTTCCATTGGACTAGGAGCTTGTTAGTATTCGTCGGCAGTAACACCAACACTTCATCTCCGGGGCGGAACTTCCTCTCTCTCGCCTTCCGGTCGTAGTAGGTCTTCTGTCTACCTTGAGCCTTGGAAAGTTCTTCCGTCGCTAGCTTCCATGTGTCCTCCAGCCTCTCACGTAGTTCCATGACGTACTGGTAACTGGTCTTCGTTTCCGGCTCCTCTACGTCCTTGGTCCATAGTTGACGTAAGATGTGCATCGGTCCTCTCACAGTTCTCCCATACAGCAACTCGAATGGGGCAAACTTGGTCGACTCTTGAGGAACTTCACGATATGCGAAGAGCAGCGGGTTGATGTATCTGTGCCACTGCTTGGGTTGCTCTGCGCACAGTCGTCTCAATGTTTTCTTCAGCGTGCCGTTGAATCGCTCCACCAACCCGTTGCACATAGGGTGGTAGACTGTAGTGGTCGACTGTCGAATTCCCAGTAGTCTATTCGTTTCCTTCATGACATCTGACATAAACTGGGTCCCTTGGTCGGACAAGATCTCTTCGGGCACACCCAAACGGCTGTAGATGTTCACTAAGGCTTCTGCTACCGTTTCTGCGTCGATCTTCTTCAAGGGTGTGGCTTCAGGGTAGCGAGTAGCGTAGTCTATGTATACCAGGATATACCGATGTCCACCTTCACTTGGGGGGTCGATAGGTCCTACTAAGTCCACGGCCACTCTCCTAAACGGTACGTCCACTACTGGCATACTCTGCAGGTGCACCTTTGGTGTCGCTCCTTTGTTCACTGTCCTCTGGCATATGTCGCATGAGCGGCAGTATCTCGCGACGTCACCTTCGATACCAGGCCAGTAAAAATTGCTCATCACCCTGTCCTTTGTCTTCTTCACGCCGAGATGTCCTCCGACGATAGAATCATGGGCAACGCTCAGTACATACTCCCTCAGTTTCTCGGGTAGTACCACTTGTCTTGTAATCGTAGCCTGTCTTATGTCCCTATAAATCCGGTACAGTACACCTCCGTGTCTCTCGAAGTGTACGGACTTATTGCCTCTGTTGGTCGGATTTTTCTTCTGCCCCAACTTCTTGAGGTCTTCGTCTTCTTCCTGGAGTCGGATGAGTTCCTTCCTATCCACTCCCGCGTGCCCTTCTGCCCTCGGCACCCTCAGCGACGTAGACTGGTCCTTCCTCTTCTCCTGGGCCCTCGTGGTCACCGCTCCTACCATCACCTCAGTATCAGGGTCGTACGGGTCCTTCGCTCCGTCCACGTTCCCGACTACTAGGTCGCAGATGGTCTCCGGGAGACACAGTGCCGTCACTCTGCCCGTCAGGTAAGGCGTTCTCACGTCGATAATGGCTTCCTCCGCCGCTAGCAAGGAGTTATCGATCCTCGCGATAAGTTTCTTCCCACCGGTGAGCTGTCCGTCGTCCACCAGTGATCGCCGCACCACTACACCTTCACAACCGGTATCTCTTAGGACGTCTACTGCTCGATTTCCAATCAAGCCCTTCATCACTGGTAACTTCAGCTTCTCCACTGTCCTTCCGTCACTGCATCCTCCGCACGTAACAGGCACCGCTAACTGGAGCTTCCCGTCCTTCATTACCGCTTGAACGTTGATGCTGGTGTCAGCCGTCGTCGCATCCTGTCTCGACGACTCGTCCGCCGCTATAACTACGGCCGCAGCCGCCTTGTTCGGCTTGCCTCGCCCCGTATCCTTCTGGGCTGGACACATTCTCCGAACGTGGCCTGGCTTTCCACAAAGGTAACATTTCAACTCACCTTTGTCGTTTATCTTGGTACGACACTCCGTCGCCTTATGTCCCGGCCTCTGGCACCTATGGCAGACCTGTAGACTTCTGTCTCCGTTGGGCCTCTGTCGCACTGGCCGGCTCTGCAGTCTGGTGCTTCCTCTGAGTGTCCGGTTCTTCGCTACCAGGAACGCCTCCGCTGAGTCTGCGACGTCCTGTAGCGTCTTTGGCTTCCTCTCCCTCACATGGGTCGCAAGGTCTGGTGGGCAAGCATCCATAAACTGCTCTCTTACAAACAGGTCCTTTACTCTTTCGTAGGTCTCCTCCGTCTTTGATAGCTTTATCCACCTCTCTAGGTAAGTCTTGATCCTAGTTAGAAACATCCCGACATCTTCTCCATCTTCAGGCTTACCTTGTCTGAACATGAGTCTGTAACCGTCCTCTGACAGGTTATACCTCTTCTGCAAAGCTTCCTTGACTTTGTCGTAGTCCTTGGCCTCATCGATCGGCAATCGACAGAAGCACTCCAGAGCTCTCCCAGTCAGCAGGGCAGACAGTGATGTCGTCCAGGTGGATTTGGGCCAGTCCGCTGTCTCGGCAAACCTCTCAAAACGAAGTAACCAGCTATCGAGGTCGTCCTTCCCATCCTGAAATGCAGGTAGCTTGGGTCTCTTGGAACTGGCGTGGTCGCTGGTCCCCTGCGTCGACTCGCCTCCACGCTGATGGCGGATCCTCTCCATCTCCAGCTCGTGGTTCATCTCCTTCTCCCGAGCCTCTATCTTCAGTTGCTCCATGCGCTCTTGCCTCTCTCTTTCCTCCCTTAGGCCTTCACGGATGTGATCCTGTCTCTCCTTCCCAGTGAGCTCCAAGGCGTCTGCTTCCTGGCTAAGCCTTCCAATAGCCTCTGACATGTTGTAGATAGCTTGTCGATGATATTCCTACAATAAACTATGTAAATAAATCTAGTAATTTTGATCTGGTCCGCTCGAATATGGTCGGATCCCGGACGAGCCCCCAATATGTAACAGCTGAGGTTGTTCTAGCACGTTATAGTAGGGGGGAGTTAGTTGATCTAACTACAACCCTTTAGAAAACGAAACTATTACAGCTGTAGAATAAATAAACACGAGATCCGACGATAGATTAAATAACACTAAAGTTTAATAACTGAATACTGAACAATAAATACTAGGAAGACACCAGCGAAACTAAATATCTACGCCACACAAAAGGAAACTCACTTACTCACCGACCAACCACTCACACAGGTCTATATATATAAACATTCCTACAGAAAATTCCCGAAATAAACGTTACCTTTGCCCTCGCACAAACTAACCAATCACGCATCAATACGTCATCAGGTTACATCACTCAAGGCCAAATCTGGCGCAAACATCCTTATCCACAGTGTTATCGAATGTTCGGGAACATACTAATATTTACTGAACGAGTCAAAACACCTGACAACAAGCGAGCGAGGAAAAAACTACTCACTAGAAAAGAAGGTCAGGTCACGGAGTACAGTACACTCTGGCGGTTGACAACAATAAAATGAAAGAAGAAATGAACACATGCTCACCAGTGTAACAAGAAAACGGGGGAGGGCAAGGGATAGCTTGCAGATGCTACAATCATAGTATGTCAACGTTTGCATGTGATCCCCCTTTCATAGTTAACCTTTTGTCCGCCTTTGTAAAAGAGCTGTCTTTTGTATCGCTTCCTCTGGAACCCAATGAATGCCTGTAATAGGACCTCGTCACGCATAGATTATCAATAAATTATTTACGATCCACTCAAACCCTTGTAGCTGCAGCATCGGAGCATTTACGTAAATCTTGCCTAGAGCCACTGAAAGTCCCCCTACTGTAAGCACACTTAGCTGTAAATCTATGCCCTAATCAACATGATTTTCAAATTGCGTCTTAATTCCACACGAGCATTGTTACTTGTGGAACGACGTAATATCGTGCTAGCATGCAACGCCAGACTGACATGGCTCAGCTTGTTTTTAATGCTGACCTGATCTCTCTTGAACTATTTTGTCGTGCTCTGAGAAGATTTCAGCTCATTGTTTGTTTGGTATCGATAATTTGGCAGTAAAGCACGTCTCATGTTACCTGGGTCGAGAAAGGTCCTGGATTGTGCCGGAAAATCTTACTTCAGTTGGCTGTCATGGAAATTGCAGTTCTCTTTAACACTCCGGAAAGCTGGACAACAAAATACAATAGAGCACTTCACTGTCTGTGCGGCTTGTCTAAAACCATAGCTGAACACTGGCTCATGAAATATTTTAAAAGTTCGGCCAGCTAAACCTTTTACTTTATGAAAGACACAAAAGACATAGATAGATAGATAGATAGATAGATAGATAGATAGATAGATAGATAGATAGATAGATAGACAGACAGACAGACAGACAGACAGACAGACAGACAGACAGACAGACAGACAGACAGACAGACAGACAGACAGGCAGGCAGGCAGGCAGGCAGGCAGGCAGGCAGGCAGGCAGGCAGACAGACAGACAGACAGACAGACAGACAGACAGACAGACAGACAGACAGATAGATAGATAGATAGATAGATAGATAGATAGATAGATAGATAGATAGATAGATAGATAGATAGATAGATAGATAGATAGATAGATAGATAGATAGATAGATCGATCGATAGATAGATAGATAGATAGATAGATAGATAGATAGATAGATAGATAGATAGATAGATAGATAGATAGATAGATAGATGGATAGATGGATGGATGGATGGATAGATAGATAGATAGATAGGTCTAAATGTATGACGACAATACTGCCGTATTTTCAAGGCACTGCATGTGAATGCTGAAAATCATGCGACTGAATGAATGAACACCGATTTCATCGATGTTACGTCCTTCTGTGTTTGCATGCTCTATTTATCGAGATACTGTGGGGTTTTTGGGGGGTTTTTTTTAGAGAAGGCACGGAGAGTGAACGTTTTCTGTTGTTGTTGTTTTGTTTTTTTTGGTCTAAGCATGGTCAGAGAGTTCGCTGTATTTGCTGGCAACTGTGGATAAGGTCAGTTTGGAGTAATCAGTAGCCTTTCCCCAGTCGCGGCAACGTCGTCTATTGACTGTAATTGCCGCTAAATTGACGCAGTAAGCAGCTTTTCTATTGATCCTGATATATAGGGGACATAACGAGAATAGGCTGGGCCAGGGCCCCTTTCGCTCCCCGAGGAGACACTGTAACTTTGTAAATGCCTGCTCCCTTTTGTGGTTAATCTTTCTTCTGTGGGTGCCACTGTATCCCTTCTCTAGTTGTATCTATCCCCGATGTCGGGACAATTGTTAATGCCATTTCCTCATACAGCCTTATGAATTTAAAACCCATTGTTTTCACTGGTCGCTTGACAAATTGTTACTATCGGTGTTTCCTGTTTCTAAATATGCCACTCATGTGTCATCCTTGGGGTCATCTACAGTACACCGAATCAGTGTACGCTGGCTTGAACGATTATATAATTTAATCGACGTGTATGTCTCATTCCACCCCCTCTTCTCAGTCAAATCCACCTCCCCTTTCCTTTTTGTCCCTTATGAATTTAAGACCGATTGTTTAAACTGGTAGCATGACAATTGTTACTATCGGTGTATGCTGTTTCCAACATAATTATGCCATTCTTGTTTCATCCTGCGGTCATGATTACGTTGAGAGTGCTAATCGTGTTTATCCACAGTACACCGGATCAGTATACGCTGGCTTGAACGATTATATAATCTAATCGACCTTATGCCCTGCCCCACCTCCCTCCCCTCGGTCAAACCCATCTCCCCTCTCACTTTATGAATTTAAAACCCACCACTAATACTGGTAGCGTGGCAGTTGTTACTATAGGTGTTTTCTGTTTCCAAACATGCCATTTTTGTTTCATCCTGCGGTCACGATTGCGTTGTGAGTGCTAATCCTGTTTATTCACAGTACACCCAATCAGTCTAGGCTGGCTTGAACCATTATATAACCTGATCGATGAGTATGCTTCCCCGCCCTCACCCCCCTCCACTCCCATGTTTTTTGCTCTCTCATTTGTCCACCATTGTATTTTAGCTCCAATCTGGTGATGGACAACTCCTATTTTCTAAAGGCTGTTCGTTAGGGAACTTTTGCCTTACTTCTTCTCAAAAAACCTTAATCAATTTTTTAAAGCTTAGGTTTCCCTTTAGAAGCTGTCTTATTTGTTGTTGGTACTGTTGTTTTGTGTTGTTTTGCGTTCTTCCTGTTGTTGTTGCTTCAGATTTGAGAATCTTGCCAATGTAATAAAATTTATACGGAACAATTCAATTCTGTTTGTGAAAAATTTAGACTGACGAAGCTCTGAATACCAAGTCTTACTAAAGTGGAGCCAGAGGGTGAACGGGGAATCACCTAAAACTTCCTGACTACAAGACCAAAAATTATGAAATTTTGTTTACTGCCCCAGTGTTTGACGATGGTTAATGTGGACATAATAAATTATCCATTTCAGACAAAATATAGTTTTTAACACTGTTTATTTACATTTTGTTTTCGCGCCGCAAAAAAAAAAGAGACGCACTTTCATCGAGTAGAGTGGAAAAGTATGACCGGAAATTTCGTTGTAACTGGGTGATCGCCGTTCTAGGAACAGCACTGTAGCTAGTATAAATTAAGTACCCAATTAATAGACAGTGAAAGGCGCGAAGTGCCGACGACATGTATAACCCAAACTCAGCCTCAGTCTCAAATTCTTCACATTCTGGGTTTGTTTTTGCCTTCGTTTTTGGGTAGTTTTTCTCCTCTAGGCCGAATTGTCTTGTGCCTACTATGGTGTAAGTTTAAGGGATTTGCCAGACTGGCTGCTATATCTTTTCAGGGCTTTTCAATGGGGTCTACGGTCATCTCGTTTGTGTAATTATCCAGTTCGTCCCGCGCTTTCTGTCTCATTCTATGTTTCACGAATTGCCCTGTCCAGTCATGTTTCATTCCTTCTTCTAAACCTAGAAACAGGATCTATTTCCTCTCTTCTTCCACATATTGTGTGGGTTTTCCCTTTCAACCTTCAGTCTGTCTATCTATTTATCTGTCTACCTATATCGCAATGCCCTCTTTAATTAAACCCTCTGAGTCCCATGCATCACCAATGATACCCAGAAATGTATCACTCGGCTGCAGGCCCCACAGGAACTCAAGGCGAGAAAAGTTATTTTTATTAATTTCTACAATACACACTAAATCAACCACGTGATCATGAAAACCCCCTTAATTATGGCCCCGAGAACAAATTCTCACAAAATCAGAATTTTTCCCACAAGCAGAAATGAGGGCGGGGCCTAGAGGGTAATAAAGTACCTTCGATGTCATTTACGTCTAAACAACTATTATCTTCTTCAGATATTTGAAGCTCCAGAACCGGATTTCTATCTAACATTTTTAGTGCCAGCAATAGTTGACGTTATTTCTGAGGGCCTGGGGTAATCCGCGATTTCGACGGCGCAAAAAATGTTCTGGATGTGTGCAATTTATTTAAAAGGCATGCTGGAAATTCTAAAGGCGATTTTCCGGTCTTAACAGCTTGTTGTCATTGTGTTGTAACACCACATTCGGTGCAGTCATGAAACAATGCACTCAGTATGCTGTTACAGAACGTGTAAGCTGACATTACATAATGGTGTCTCCCCCCTGCGTTCCTGAAAGTTGTTTTTTTTTTTTTTTGGCTCTGTCATTAAACAAGCGTTGGAAAATGTCAGGCTCCTGTCCCCTTGACTGTCAGATACTGTTGTTAAATATTAAAGCCACAAGAGAGACATTACTATTCATCATATTCTATTATCTGCTGTTGATATCAATTGCATCATGAAGTGAGGAGGAGTGGGGGGGGGGGGGGGGGGAATGGTGAGTTTGAGTTTGGGTTATACAGCGCGTCGGCGCTCTAACGGTCACTTTACACCTTCCACAGTCTATTTGGGCAATTTATTTATGTTTGTTATTCAGAGTTTCATCAGTTTGAATTTAAAAGGTGGAATTAAATAGTTCCCTATAAATCTTATTACATTGGTAAGATTCTTAAAAGTTGTTAGTGTGGATCCGAAAAGAATTTTGTAAATGAGTGCGAACGTTTGTAGTTGAAGATCCACGTCGAACTTCATAGCAATGGAATAATATCTAATCTGGCCTCTTTATTATCTTACCTTCTTTATTATACGCCGACATTCACGTAAAACAAATAATAAAGGATAGAACATTCAGTTTTTTTTTATTTTCTTTTCAATCGCAAGTGACACACCCTTTTTCACTTTGATCACATAACTGCAATCTTTCAAATACCCTGCAAAGTAAGGCACTTTCTTAAACCATGAGCTACATGACATGTATATCTTTCTACAAATAAGCTATCAAAGAATTCACCAATAAGAAATGTTAACGCACCATGATCCATCGATTTTTTTGCCATAACATACTACAATTACTTTATACTTTGCACTGCTGTTGTCTCAGTGAATTTAATCTGTCGGTTTTCACACCTGTCAAGGCTATTTTACTCAAGCTTTCTGTCCAGTTCTACTTGGATAGTTGAAAAGCTATAACACATCTTTTTACATACACACACAATTGATACACAGTTGATACGCACACATTCATGCTTATTGATTGTAGAATGATATATAGGGACACACTGTCATTTTTACATTCCCTCTTATCTTTATATTATTCCAAGATGATGATGATGATTCTGATATTGATATTTCTCTTTATTTTCAAGTGTAAATAGGATTATTTAGTGTTCTTATTGTTATTAGTGTACATTACTGGTCAGTATCCTGTAACGTTTCAAGTGGATCTGGACAGGCGGAGCTCATCATGTGAAAAATTTTAATGTGTATTTAGTTTTATGTGATATAATTCATTTCTGCTGGATTACATCATGGATGATGGATGTGCACATGCATCATCTGTCAGTTGGGTTTTCAATGTCTTTTTTTTTTCAAAGTTCTTTTGCGGCCTTTTCTCTCTGCATCATTGTAACTTTATTGTATGTAATTGTTCTGTCACATCAAGCATAATTATTTCTGATTTTCAAAAAATTAAAATATAATTCAGATGACTTTACAATCATTTTTTTATTCCACACCTTGCCACTAAGTGTATGTTGCCAAACAAAAAATACAATGCATGTTTTACTCGTGAACGTCCATTTATCAAAATAATAATCATATAATAATGGAGATTGGGCCCAACTTTGTTCCCGCAAAGGCTTTTTTACTACGCAACGTAGAGAAATGAAACTTGGCACATGTATATAAAATGTATAAAGCCTGTACGTGTCGTGCTCATTTTTTCCCGAAACTCTTTACTTTTTCCAGAAATTCAGTTATAATTATCAGTTATCAATTCATGATTGCGAATACGACGTGATAATGTACTTCCGTCAATTTCGTCATTTCCGCCTCTTACCGGAAATGTAAACTCTCGAACTAGAGATCACTTGAGATCCAACCACGCCAAGAAAATTTTGATACCAAGTATAATGTTATAGAGATGAGGTGAGTGCCATTCATTCATACCAAGAAAACTGTGTAGAAACATTTATAGTGTGCTTCAAACTCGAAATGAAATATTTTTATTATAGATCTCGGAGTGTCAGTCATGCCAAGAAAACTTTGTCGAAAGGCTAGGCCTCTCACGCCTCGAACTCTAGAGCTAATGCTCAAAGAAAGGAAAATGTAATAATAATATAAAAAAAAGAATCAAGGGATTTTGAACAAGATCTACTGCCGCTCACACAGCTCGGATTTGCGTGAAATTTTACATGTGCCTGCCCTGCGACCCGCAAAAGGTTCTTTTTTAGATTTGGAGTCTTGAAAAGGTGGGGAAATATTCTTTGAGTTTGCTTTATGCCGCTAATTGTCTACTTTTGATCCTCCATTTTTTACGAACACATGAGCCCATGACGTCATCATTTCCTGAAAAATTCTCCTACCTATCTATTAATAGCCAATTTTTTTGTGGATGACCCAAAGTGTCTCGACATCAATGAATGTCTTTGTGCTGATTCTTTTCGGTCTGGAGTGCTGTGCTTAACCATTCGAAGAATGGGGCAATTACTAGTAATAATAATAATATAAATATTTTGATGTGATAACTGAGGACAGTGATAAAAAATTTTAACTAAGGTTGAAATAAACTGTGGTCTTGGCTTGTTTAAAAAAAAAGTATAAGGGGAGTATAATCTGGACTGGTAAGCTAGGTTCCCGATCGGTGCCGATATGTTGGATCTTGGGATTTTTCTCATATTTTCCTGTCCCTCATGCTACTGTAGTTAGGATGTAGCAAGTAGTCTTCTCGGATAAGGAATAAAAACTAGGATGGCCAGGATGCACAATGAAAGATACCTTGGCAATAATCAAAGTCGAGAAGAGCAGGCCTAACATTGCCGCTTCTTGGGCAAAATTTAAAATAAACAACAACTAATCCCTACCTCCCCCTAAAAAAAAAAAAAAACGCCGACCGGCGATGCACTGTGGCGACAACATGTCTGCTCCAGTTATAAATGGGCTGCAGTGACACTAGGGCACAAATTCTCAATGGGATCAAAGAAGTATACAAAATATAAAACACCCTCCCCCCCCCCCCCCCCGCAACAATAGTGGGCTGTGAAGAGTTGCAGCTGCCTCACATGAGCCATGCAAAGTGTTTTTCTATGTGTCTCTATAATGCCCTTTGCACAGCTGTCCAGTATTCGGAATCCACGAAGATGTGCAACAAGTGTAATCGAGAGAAGGTAACCAGCTTCAGACTTGGAGCTCAAGGGTTTTATTTTATCAGAAATGAAATTATCTGGGATGTGCCGGTGGGAAAAGTAAGAAACCTGAGGATTCAACATCTTCTCCCAGGAGCCATGGTGAGTTTATTTCTTGCATAGTTCTGAAGATCACGGTAAATTCCAATATATAATGTTCATGTTTTACACATTGTTTTTAGTTGAGCATTTTGAATTGGTGTGCGATTAACATGATTATGTGCCTGCCAGGAATCATTTAGACTTGCAATTGAGTGGTATTTGATCCTGGGGGGAAAAAACAGAGTAAAATATTGTGTGCAGTTAGGATGATTTAAAAAGAACTTTAAAAACTGCTGGTTAAAAAACTGAAACCAGAAATAAATTATCAATAGTTCAGGAACTTTGGATGGACACTATTTGCCACTATTACTATGAACCGAATTGAATCCCCACACATCATTGAAGATTCACGTCATAGACTTCTGATAGCTAATTACTATCAACATCTGATGTGTCTTAACATAGTTTTCATTTACGCCCACATGATGCTCCTGGTTGTTCTGAAATTGTCTTAATCCTTGGCCTAACCGTATTGACATGTTTGACTTTTACAGGTCCACTTTGTAGTCAGGATGTTGGAAGTTCGGCGTTTTACGGTGGATTTTGTCACCGACAATGAAGATATTGCACTTCAGGTGTTCTTTGAAAGAGATGATAATGTTTTTGGGCTTGCGGATTATTTAAATAAAAAGTGGACGAATCGCGTAGGCATTAGCTATCCAGCTGCAGTCGGTACATTATTTGATGTCTACGTATTGATAACAGAAAAGCACTTTGTTATACTGCTGGACAAGCACAGAGTGTTCACGACCGACGTTCGGGTGCCTTTGGGAGATATCCTGATGGTCAGAGTTTATGGCAATGCGCAGTATCACGAATTGAGCGTTTAGACCCCGTGGGAGGAAACAGGAGGACAAGGTCGGTAGAAAAATTAACACAGCCAGAAATTCCTTGTTTAAAGTCAATTCAGAATAAAATATTTTTCTCTCACTTCACAATGAGTTGAACGTTTTAAGAATAGTTATCAGTGTGTGTTAGTACGTGTTTATGTGAGTATTTATGTGTGTGTATCTGTATGCATGTATGCACTTATGTGTCTCTGTGTGTACGTGTGCCTGCAGGTGTGCGTGTATGTGTGTGTGTGGAATATCTAATCTGGCCTCTTTATTATCTTACCCTCTTTTACAAAGCAGTATTGCAATAATCAAAACCGGGATGACCTAGAAAATGGTCAGTGCTTAGTTTAGAAGACTGTTTTTTATTTTGTTTGGAAGGTCCACATGGTAATCAAAAGGCATTGATAGAGGGGTTCTATTGTCAAAGCTTGAACAGAGCAATGCTATATGAAACTTCAAAAGTTTTACCTCTGTTACATTACTTTGTTAAGAGGATCAGTGATAGATTTAATCTACAATCTTGAGTTCAATGGCCAGCGCGAACAACAACATCCATGACAAACATAAATATCACAGTGCAAACGTAGAAGAGATCTCATTCCAAGAAAACAATTTTAAAGGCATGAGTTCTTTGAATTCATGTACATCGTGAAAAGACAAAGATCTTGGCCATCTTGCGACATAGCTGCGCTCATCCGATAATGAGTGCCGCACCAAATGGTGTCAGTTTAAGGCAGGATTTACTTTAAATAGATAGGTAAAGAGAGACCAAGGAGAAGAGAGAGAAACTGGGGAGCAGAGAGAGATAAAGAGAGAGAAAGGGAGTCTGCCAGCTTACTGAATTATATAGACAGAATCCTCTCATAGGTGAATGACTGCTGCCCTATTATGAATACATTCATCAGCATGCTCTCATCATACTGAGATAGGTGAAAACTGCATTAATATCCCTTCGCTTTAAATTATAAATGTAATGAAAAGCCTTCGTCTCATACCAACAGACATGCGTGAATGCCAGCTTTTAAAGAACACAGATCATAAACATTTAAACAATATTATTGCACTGGCGACTGTCCTTTCACAAGTGAAATGCTCCATGTTCTCCTCACGCGTTGGACTCTTAAGAGAAGAATTTATATTTTGAGCAAAGGCTCTATATTATTATTATTTATAGCATTGCTTCGGAGAAAAGACTGGCCACATTTTTGTCAGATGGAAGGTAGCCCAGTTTGTTGACGCAAGCCGCAGGTTGAGATCTAGCCCTTTTCATAAGAAAAATAGTATATTAAGCAGTGAGGCCCGTTCATTTAGGGCAGGCGCACACGAGAGATTTTTTAATTGCCTAGTCCGAGAAACTATTTAGTTACCGGAATAGAACATTAACGGTCCTCCTGTTCGAAAAGAACACAGGTTATTTTTTTTTATTCTGCAAAGTGAAAAGTAACTTTTTAATTGCCGGCGAAACAGGCCAAACTATACCCCCCGCCAGGCTATACCCGGGGTTAAAGCGGTCTAACCTATTTAAACCCCGGGTATATTCTGGGCTAGATAGTTTATACCCTAGGGTATACATTTGGGCTAGGCTGGACGACACTCCAACCCCCGTCCCCTTTTTTTTCGAGCGTTGTTGGAGAATGGATTGAGAACTCTTTGGTTGATTTGTGCTGTTTGCTAATGCATATGTCTGTCCCGCTGGTTTTGTCTACCTTCCTCGTTGTTTTCTTGGGCTGCTGGACTTTTGTTGACATGGGTCTTATCAGGAATGTAGTCACAGACTGGCTTAGGAATGTCTGATTTTAATGCCGTATCATCTGAATGGATTTTGAGATTGCTGCTGTAATAAGTGTTACTTAGGACCTTGTCCGTTCGTTGCTAAGTTTGACACGTCCCTTCCCAAGGGATTAAACAACTGTTACTGTATATTTGCACACACAAAATATCTAAAATGACTTCGTTTTTATGTCTGTTAATTTTATTTTATCCATTGTGACTAAATGTATGTCAGTGCCAAACAAACAATACAATGCAGAATTTAATCATGGGCAACAGCTACCGAAAAAAAAAAAAAAAAACATATCAACAAACATGAGTAAAATATGGGTTAAAGTTGAATCATATCATCATGAATGGATATTCAACCCATATTATATCAATGCATGTTAATGTATGTTTATTCATCTGAATTGCATTATGATGTATGGGAGTCAAGAATGTATGTATGTTTGTATGTATGTATGATGGAAATGGTATGGCCACATAACAAGATCGTGTGGCCTATCCAAGATCATTCTTCAGGGAACTGTGCAGGGGAGGAGAAAAAGAGGAAGGCAAAGGAAAAGGTGGACCGACAACATTGCGGAGTGGACCGGGAAATCCTTCACCCAAACTCCGGCGCTCGCAAACAACGGGGAAAAGTGGAGGCACCTGACGAGTCTCTCTGTCATGCAGCGCCCCTAAGATCCTGGTGGATTATGGGATCAGTGACAGTGATGTATGTATTAATATGACGCCTGGTGACAGTGTTAAAAAACTATTTAAACTAAGATGGAAATAAACTATGGTCTTGGCTTGTTTATATATATATTAAAAAAATAATGGGCATAATCTGGACTTGGGGGAATTGTCTGGCCTAGCCTAAAGTATACCCAGGGGTATAAACTGGCTTAGTCCAGAATATACTTGGCCGTATAAAATAGGCTAGGCTCCTTTAACCGCTGGTATAGTCTGTCCAGTCCTGGGTACGACGTTAAACTGCATCCGTCGAGTGGTCGGTGACTAAACCGGCGCACCCATCAAGTTCACTTGATCAGGAGGGTAGTGGAACCCTGCAAGATTTAAAAACAAGGCTTGTCAAAGGGCGGATGATCCCAGGAGGGACAACGGCCGTCCACAGATCTCCAATGCCTTGTGGGTCAGTTCTCGAACAAAGACTAGCGGAGAGGCCGTAAACAAACCGGCAGTAGGCAAGGGGAAACCACTGCTGTATTTTTCCCAAGAAAAAATCATGGAAACAAATTCGGAAAAAGTCAGTTAACAACGTCACGGGGGTTCAAGACCAGAACTCCTCGTTTGGCAGGGACTGTCATGCGCAGCAGGTGGCATCCGGTCGTCATCAAGCGTCTGCTTGCTAAGAAAGCAAAAAAGCAACAAAAATAGCAACTTGGAATGTGAGAACAATGCACCAAAAAAGAAAATTAGAAAATGTTAATTAAAAAAATGGACAGAATGAACCTCAACATTCTGCGACGAGCGGAAGTAAGGTGGATCCGTGCAGGGTCAATAAAGATAGACAACAAGGCACTGATATTTTCAGGAGGAGAAGACACCAAAGAGGAGCAGGCATCTTGTTCCATGAATCAACAGCAAAAAGTCTCAAAAGCTGGTGAACAGTATCAGACAGAGTAATTATCGCCAAACTAGAAGCTAAAACTTTAGATATAGGCATCATCCAAGTATACGAGCCAACATCTGAAAGCAAAGATGAAGAAACAGAAACATTTTATGAAGAGATAGATAGAGCAAAAAACTACCTAAAATCCCAAGATATGTCGATGGTTATAGGCGACTTTAATGCCAAAGTGGGAGATCAAAGAGTAGAGGATATTGTTGGACTTTGGGGAATAAGAGAAGAAATTGAACGAGGAAATAAACTAATCGAGTGGTGCCAAATAAATGACTTCATAATCACCAACACCTGGTTTCAAAACCATCCAAGGCGGCAGTGGTCAGGGGCGAGCCCCCAAGATAAAAATAAAAACAAAACTGGCTTCATACTAGTACAGAAAAGATTCAGAAACGCTGTAAAGACATCAAAATCAATCCCCGAAGTAGATTGTGACACCGAAATTGTCTCAGTTATGTGCAGATTCCAGGTTGAACTAAAGAACCTGAAGAAACCAACTAATCATCCAAAATTTCAAATGGAACTACTAAAATCAGACCAAAAATTAAAAGAAAAACTTTCTGTAAAAGTGAAAAACAAATACGAGGCTTTTGAAGACATCACTGAAGCGGAAGAACTATGGGATAAAATGAAGGACTTACTTGTTAATGTTATTCAGGAAAATATCCCCCAAAAAGGCCAGAAAGAACACAAGAAATGGATGAATAAAGACATTTTAGATTTAATGGAACAAAGGCGAAAATCAAAAGATAAGAAAGAATATTTCTAAACCGTCAAATTAGCAAGAAATGTAATGAAGCAAAGGAAAATAGGATCAACGGACAATGCCAAGAAATAGAGCAAAACCAAGACCGAAAAGGCAATGCACTCCAAAATTAAAGAAGTCAGCGGAAACAAAGGCAGATGCACTAGCACAAGTTGTATCAAATCGAAAGAAGGAACAATGCTCAGGGACAAAGATGATGTTTTAAATAGATGGTCAGAATATGTTGAAGATCTTATTAAGGGATGTATGTGACATATTCTGGGGGTCCAAAATGGGTGTATCCATCAAAATATCGATTTTGAGATTTTGGTGTTTTTGAACTCATTAGCCATCCTTGCACCTGAATTAATATATTTTTCAGCCGAAAAAGGTCTCTTTTACTGTATAAAATGACTTTGAAATGGGAGATTGAGGTGATGTTTTGCAACTTTGCGTTCAAATCTGAACCAAATGATTGGCTACTCGTTTCTGTTCGACCAATCAGCATTTATCTCCGTTTCTATGGCGGAAGCACCTGGGACTTAAGGCGGGTAGACACACGACCAAGCAGGGACAGAGAACAGACAATATTCGCTTAGTGAAAGCAGAAATCGGCACCCTCCAGTCACAAAAGAATTGTAAAGCAAGAAGGAGAATAGCACTAGCAGCAGAGCGGGAGGCTTTAGAGAAGTCAGAGGGGCTTATTTATGGGGCCTGGGGAGTTTTAAGCTCTGAAAAACATAGTTAGGTAGTCGCATTTCTTGGAATTGCCCACAATGTTTGGTCTTACTTGGGGGGGGGGGGGGGGGGGGAGGATGTTGTTAAAATAATTTTTGTTGTGTTAATTTACCACTGTAGCGTGCTACATTTGGTGTGAGTGTTTAGACAATTGGATGACGAAAAATTTGATATGAAGAATATATGTTTACTTCAGACGGTTTTTGTTTTATCGGGGTTTTGAGCTTTAAATCTTGATGTTCTCAAAATGTTGATTTTGACGCAATTTGATTTGGTTTTTCGGATATTCTGAGCTTATTTATGAGAGTATCTTGTTGCGATTTGGCATGGATGTTGTCTGGATGTGCATAAATGAAATTATGAAGACATATTTCAAGATTTTATTATAATGTGCCTTTCAGAGAGTTTATTCACTCACTGTGTGAGGTTCCGAATTGATGTAGGTAAATGCTCACTCATATCATGTTGTAAGATAAATATTATTAACTTTAAAAGGCAAAATGCTTCATAATTTCACTCTATAAGGTCAAAACTGGGTCTGTGCAAAATTTTGAGGGTCTATCATTGTTGTGTGTGAATCAAAATCTGCAATGAATTATGCAGTTATTTTGTGTGTAAAATAAACAGAAGCCGTCATCACGACTCATTACTGTTCCGAAAACCTCTGACTTGCTGTTATATCATCTTTTTGTACTTAGTTTGTCACTTGAAACTTATTGCTATCACCGCTCTATCCTCCCTCTTTATTTATTTATTTACTTGTCATACACATCCCTTAAGGACAACAGTGGAGAAAAACCTGAACTCAAGAAAAAGATGGAAGGTCCACCGAAGAAGTAGAAACCGCAGTAAAAAAAAAAAACGAAACAGGAAAAAGCAACAGGATCAGAAATAATCGTAACGCTAGAGGATCTAGAACAGATATGAGAACAAAACTAAATACAATATATCGACGGTTCCGAGCAAGAACCGGATAACTTCAAAAACCGGATATCTACACTAGCACCGCCATTTAGGTCCTGTGACCGGTATTTATCACTATAAATTTCAAGTCTGTATCTTTATTCGTTTGAGTTATGGAATGTTTTCAAAATCGCATAAATACAGTGTGTTCATATTTCCACTGCAAGAAACGTATATGTACGATAACCGGTTCTTGCAGTAATTCAAAATCACCTGTGCCAAACAAAAAAAAAAGGGGGCGAAGTGGTACTTATCCGTTTTTTGCAGTCACTTCTATTGTTCAGGAAATCAGTTTATGCCTTAATAACATTCACTCATGTGCTATTAGAAATATTATATCTGCACATAATCACCATTTCACATCGTAATCAGTACTGCAAGAACCGTATAAGTTCACAGCAAACGCATAACTGTCAGAACACAGTTACCGCAAGAAGCGGATATCTACATTTTTTTTTTGTAGTTTTCTCAAGAACAAAACAAGTTGTAACGAATTTACATGGCTTGCCTGTTGCAGTGAGATAAACTCTGTCACGAGTGGAGTGAGCGGGATTCAAGGATTACGGGGGCATGGAAGTGTAGGCTTGACTCACGGGATAGTGAGGCTGCTCACCTATATTGACTTCTGTTAGTTAACGTTAAAGTGTGCATGTTGTGAGTGAAGTTGAGGCGTAGTAGAGGCAAAATCTGAATAGTCTGATCACTGCAAGTTAAGAGGTCCCAGGGGACAGACGTGAGATCAGAGCAGTCGGGAGATTGTTGTGTGTTTTCCAGTGATGACTGGTAGGTTGAACTGTGATTGATAATTATGATAATTGATGTACTAGATTCTCCTATGACCATGATGTAAATAAGTTATATGTGAGGACTGTGAAAGTCATTGATTACTGTGTATAGAGATGTGCGCAATGAGCGATAGATGTAAGTTAGGATCATGGATTCGTAGCGAGTCTGATTACGGTGTAACACGGTGGAGGTGTGTTACCGTAAGAGGGGTGGTGAGTGAAAGGTGGACTATTGTGTGTACGCTTGATAGTTCGTAATGAGTGGTGAAGTGGATAGTAATTGTGTGGTGTATTACAGATGTAATGTTATTCTTATAGGTGCCGGGGTCGGGCAGAGACGCCACTCGCGGTGAGCGAACTAGCACAGGGGATAGGCCAGCATAGGGCCGAAGGCTACTCATAGGCCAGTGGAGTGAAGCTGTCGCGCCGGACAGTAGGAGCGCACGAGTCGTGGCAGTCTGGCCACAGACAGGGACGTTGTATAGAACTGTTAATGTGCTATTAAGATGTACTACTGTGATATTGATATACTACTGTGCTATTGAGATACTAATGTGAATTGAACTATTAATGTGCCATTGCCATGTTGAGGTGCTATTGGAATGCTAATGTGTTATTGCAGTAGGAAGGAGCTATTGAGAGACTGCGGTGCGAGTGAAATGTTAATGTGCTATTAAGACATTGAGAGGACAGGCTGGAGCCGAAGTATCTTTAGAAAGTAATTACCGGGTTGTGGACCCGAGGAAGAGGGCATGTGGGAATAAGGCCGTTGGAGGGTAGTTAAGTTCAATAATATAATGTATGTAATTGCACTTTATCTTTAGGTACAATAAATGTGTGAGTCTGATGGGTTGTTCTGTTAAGTGTTATACGTGTTCGTTCGTGATTGTTGTCCTGTTATAATTATTACATCTCCCAGTCTGGGATTTGTGACAAACTCTACCTTCAGTATCAATGACATAAAAGACCAATTAAAAAATAACAATTTAAGAACAAAAAGAAAAGGTGAAAAAAACTTCAACTTCGTTTTTCTCAAAACTTAAAAAAATGTAGATATCCGGTTCTTGCACGGAACCGTCGATATTATAGCGGCTAAATCCCAGATGACCTAGGTAAATCAGTTTTTATAGCATTATCTAAAACACGTGGGGCCACAGAATGCGAGTTACACAGAACGATCAGTTTGATGAGTCATTTTATCAAAATATTGTACAGGGTATTGATGCTTCGGGTACGGAAGATGATGATTCTGATATTGATATTTCTCTTTATTTTCAAGTGTAAATACGATTATTTAGTGTTCTTATTGTTATTATTGTACATTACTGGTCAGTATTCTGTAACGTTTCAAGTGGATCTGGAACTATCCAAAACGCAATTTGGTGCAGGGTTGGCCAGATTTTTAAATGTCGCCAGGCTAATCCCTAAACGTAGCTAAAATGTCGCTAAAACTCCGATGGAAAGTCGCTCGAGTGCTCATCCCTGGCCGATCGAGTTTTCACTCGTGACGGCAATGGCGAACATGGCAGTTTTCTTTAATTGTTTAACGTCCCCATAAAGGCAATTGGAGACTGTCGGGGTATCTGGGAGGTGGCGGGATCTTAGTTGTTTCAGTCCTTGGCACTCCGCAAGTATGTGCTCGACTGTCTCCTGCGGGGACCCGCAGTGCCGGCATATTGGCTCACGGAGTGGGTTGAAACGGTTTAGATGTGCGTTCAACTGGACATGTCCCGCCCTCATACGCTGTATGATAGTCGCGTATTTTCGCTCTAGTGTCAAAATCGGGTCTTTGATGTCTGGTTTGGTTTGATTATGATACACCCTACGTCCTTTATCCGAGTTTGCCCATTGATGTAGCCATTTCCTGCGTCCGTGAGCGCGGATTCTGGCTCGGGCTGCTGGTTAAGACGTTGGGTGCTTTGGCTGTTCGCCTCTGGTACCCTGTTTCGCTAGGCTATCTGCAACCTCGTTGCCCCGGATTCCTATGTGCGCGGGGATCCACTGGAGGTGGACCTCGACACCGTATCCACTTATGATCTGGTGGCAGATATGTCTGATTTTATCTGCGCCATGTGCCTCGAGCTTATGGTTGAGCGATTGGACGGCCATCAGTGTGGCCCTTGAGTCTGAGAACACAACAATATCTTCTGGCGATACTGTTCCGTTTTCAAAGCCGTTGAAAACCGTAGTCAGTGTTCTCCAAATCGCTGTCGCCTCAGCATCGAAGTTGGAGCCATTCGCCCCGCATGGCCCATAGATCTTATCGGTGTCGGTGCCGTCAGGGTAGTAGATTATTGCCCCGTACCCCGCATTCGTAGTCGCCTGTACTGCCGAACCGTCAGTATAAGCCTTAATCATGTGTGCTGGGTACGAGTCAATAGTTTCGCCGGCTGCCGTTTTCAGGATCGTGGGATTGACCTCCTTAGTCACGTTTGTGTCTAGAAGCGTGGTTTTGACCACTGGGGGTTTCAGGGGGGCGTGAGGTGGCTCTTTCGTCCATAACCGAAGGGGCATTCTGTCTTGTTCTAGCCCATACTCCTCAGTTAGCCGTTTGGCCTCGCCCAGGAACGACTTCTTCTGGAGTATTTTCGGTGGCGGGTCGATTTCGATCGCCTCCCGCGCCGGGTAGTCCGGCTCGAGCCTTTTTAGCCTCTCGTACTGCTGTAGTACGCTTCCTTCCCTTCTGTTTGCCAGTGGTTCCACATTGGTCATGATTTCGAGAGCATTCGTAGGAGTGGTTTTGAGGCAGCCTGTTATGAGTCTCAAGGCGCTGTTCTGAACTCGGTCCAGTGCCGACAGCGTTCTGTCGCTGGCCATTGGTTGCAGTGGTAGGCTATATTCTAGTCCTGCTCGGACGTAGGCTAGATATAGCTGTCTGAGAACCTTCCCAGTGGCACCCCAGTTGGTACTGGCGAGCGTTTTTAACAGTGTCAATCGCCTCCTAGCCTCAGTCTCGAGCTTGCTGACGTGCGTCTGCAAGTTGAGCCTGCTGTCAAGTTCAACTCCCAGGTATCGTGGTGCGCTTTCCCTTTTGAGTGTCTGGCCATTGATCTTAAGATTGATGGCGGCTTTCTGGGCATGTTTTCCGTTGGTGAAGAGTTGATAAACGGTCTTATCGACGTTTATCTCCATCTTCCACAATCGGCAGTAGCAGGCAAGCGTCGCGAGGTCCCGGTTAAGGTCTCGCTATAACCATTGGACATGCTTTCCTGTCTTCCAGATTACCATATCGTCGGCATACATCGCTTTTTCGCATCTCAGGTGTTGGGTAAGGTCGCTGGTGTACGCCGCAAAGAGCGTGCAGCTCAACGCTGAACCTTGCGGTAGGCCATTCTCCATGGTGAGTTGGCTTGAGGTCTGTCCGTTCACTCTGGTGCGGACTGTTCGGTTGTGAAGGAAATCTTTTACCCATGCATATAAGTTTCCTTTGACCTCCGCCTTGAGTAATTTAAGGAGTAGCCCACCTTTACACACCTTATCGTACGCTTGTTTGAGATCGACGAATACGGCGATAGTATGCTCCCGCCTATGGAAACCATTATTGACCGCTTGGGTCAATCGGATAAGCTGGTCCATCGTCTGCCTGCCACTACGGAAGCCCGCCTGGTGTCTGTCTAGAAGACCGCGCTCTTCTAGATACCAGGTCAGCCGGTAGTTAACCATCCTCTCCCCTACTTTGCACATGCAAGAGGTAAGGGATATTGGCCTATAATGTGATGGTTCGGTACCATCTTTGCCTGCTTTTGGGATAGCCGTCACCACTGCCTTTTTCCAGTCAATAGGGAGCTTTCCTTGATGCCACGTTCTGTTTATTAAGGCTAGGAGCCATTTCTTTGCCGTGTGGCCCATCTGGAGCAACATCTCGTTGGAGATTTTGTCCGGGCCTGGCGCTTTACGATTTTTACACTTGCCAAGTGCTCTCTCCAGTTCCTCTAGGGTAAACTCACTGTTAAAGCCATCGTAATCGCTGTCTACCTGCGACTTTTCGAGCTGACGCCTGACCTTACGGAGCCCCTTGTCCGTATTCGTAGCTTTGCCACTCTTATTTGTACTGGCAAAGTGTCGGTTAAGCATGGTTGCACGCTTATGGTCTGTCACCGCGACCGTCCCGTTTGCCCGTATCGGAGCGACATTCTTCACTCTTTGCCCCCGATTAAGGCGATTCAGGACGGTCCACGCTCGGCCACCACTCGGGTCCACGTTCAGAGACTCGCACAGGTTTAACCACTTTGCCCTTTTGGTGTTTCTAGACAGTAGTTTGACTTTAGCGGTCAATCTATTGTACTCGATCCTGGCCGCCGTGCTCGTTTTTGCTTTTCTTCTCGCCCTCTTACGCTGTCGGACCGCCTGTTCAAGTTCCTTTGACCAGGGCAAGCGATTTAGGGGCTGCAGTCCTCGCGGAATACTCCGCTTAGCAGCTGCGAGCACGGCCGTAGTCAGTACGGCGTTGACTTCGTCAATAGAACCCTGGTTTGGGTCCACCTCGTTCAGAGTTAAACCTAAAGTCTCTCTGAACTCTTCCCATCTACCTCGCTTGTAATTCCAGTTTAAACGTTTCTCCTTCTTCTTAGCTGTTTTGGTCTGGATTTGTACGAGGAGAGGAAGGTGGTCGCTACCTACGTCCTCGAGGACTGTGTAGCTGTGTCTGGTAACGAGGTCAGCAGATAGAAGCGTAATGTCGGGCCGACTCTCCGCGCCGTTTGCACGATGCAGGCAAGTAGGCGCGGAGGCGCTTGATTGTATCCGGACCAGGTTCGAACTTAGGAGGAGATCTTCGACGTTTCTTCCTGCGATGTTCGTGGATTCTGGGGTGTATCCCATTTCAGGGCTTCGTGCGTTGAAGTCTCCTCCTACGATGGTTTTACTAAAGGTAGCCTCTGTCAGCCCTAGGTCGCAGGGGACCTTTGGGGGATTATACACATTCGTGATGGTAAAGGACACGCCGTCCTTCCATACTGTAAGGGTGAGGGTATCAGTTTCACCGTTACTCGTCGGGGCGTTCTGCCTCACAGCCGTAATGTCATTGCGAACCAGTGTGGCAATGCCTCGGCATTTGGTACACGAGCAGGTGTACATGGTATACCCTGTGACGTGCGCTCCTCTCCCATTCAGTAGAGTCTCCTGGATGAGAGCTACATGTATGTGTTTTTCCTTCAGGAGCTTAGTAAGCTCCAAGACCTTCGGGCGAAGGCCGCAGACGTTGAGCTGCAACATGTTAAGTGTCGCAGGGGGATCCCTCGCCGCTAGGGTCGCCTTCTTGGTTTTCGCACACTCATTCACACTCGCATTTAGACACAGGTCACCAGTAGCATACTTGCGCAGGGGGACCTGGTAACTGCCATCCTCCCTACGGAGAATATGTTTGGGTTTCTCAACCCCACGTTTCTTTTTGCCATATCGTACCATCATGTAAAGTGGGAATTTGTCGCTGCTTAGACCCCTTTCAGACAAAAGGAGGCTGGTGACAGCCTGAACCGACTGATTCGTATCACGTCGTGATCAAGATCTCTCTTTCTCATCCGCCAGCGTGCGGTCATTGTCTTGTTTAGTCGTTGTCACGTAGTGCTTACTGCACGACTTTTCGAAAGATCGATCTGGTCAGTCCCCGGCCCTCAATCGGGGACTGCCACCACTGCGTTCTGCTAGGCAATTTGCCCCCATCTGCCTACAGCAACGGAGAGCTCCCAGTGTTTAACGGCTTCGGGAAGGTCAGCCGTCAGCCCGTCCCCGTTAGCCAGCCCCCAGCTTGGGCTGCCCCGCTGCTACCACGTGGCGGTCGAGAAGAAATTCTCCCCGGGTCTCTCCAGACCTGGGATCGGGCTTATCCGGAGCCCGGAGGCGGCGGAATGGTCATAGGCGAAACGGTGATCATCTGCTAGTACCACTCGTTCGCATACACCTTGTACGAGGGACCCACCGAGACAGGACCAGTATTCGAGCTCAGTAGTCGGTTTCCCGGAAAACTGCAACAGCAGGACCCTCGGAGCAGCGATGGAAAGTCGCTAGTTGTTCCTAGTCGCTTGTATATCTCCCACAGCAGTCATTTGATGCAAATACATTCTCATGAACATGCCGACTGATGACCAATTAAAATGCATTATACAAAATATACTAAACAATTCTTTTAAACTTTAACGTACTGGCAACAACCAACTCTGTGAAACTTTGTCGTAAGCCAGGTTTTTAAGCCAGACCCGTTTCGCATAATAAATAGATGAAATTTTATTTTAATCCTTGTTCCTGTTTACAATTTCTGTGACATTGTTGTTATGATTACAATGGTCAACAAGTTCATTTCAGAAGCAGACACATTTTCAAAATTTGTTGACCAGTGTTATATATTATCATTAAGGCTCGATATGAAAAAAGTCCAAAAGTATCCAGGTTTGGCGCTAGATTTCAGTGAAACTCTCGAGATTTTCATCGCTCCAAAATGTCGCTAGAAAATTTCAAAAAGAACCAGATCTAGCTACAAAGTCGCTAAGTTGGCAACCTTGGTTTGGTAAGGTACAAGAAATGCCGTCTTTACATTATCATTGATCACTGAATTATTTAACATTTTGGAAATACTAGACATCGACAGCAAAGACCTGAGGGTTATCCGAAATCTTTACTGGGATCAAAGCGCTGCAGTAAAAATCGAAAGAGAGCATTGTAGTCTTCTCGGATAAGGAATAAAAGCTCGGATGGCCAGGATGCACAATGAAAGATACCTTGGCAATCAAAGTCGAGAAGAGCAGGCCTAACAGTGCCGCTTCTCGGGCAAAATTTAAAACAAACAACAACTAATCCCTACCTCCCCCTAAAAAAAAAAAAAAAACGCCGACCGGCGATGCACTGTGGCGACAACGTGTCTGCTCTAGTTATAAATGGGCTGCGGTGACACTAGGGCACACATTCTCAATGGGATCAAAGAAGTATAAAAAATACAAAACACCGCCCCCCCCCCCCCCCAAAAACATTCATCATAATAATCGTAATCGGTCAGAAGCTACTATTTAGTTAGATGCAGTAGGGGTGACGGGATAAATACACGTCATTGGGCGAAACGAGTATAAGAAAAGGATCAGTGTGAACAACCAAATAAACAAACAGAAGATGCCACGTTGCTATGCCACTACTAAAGTCCCTAACACTGAATTTGGTGCAGTTCTTCTGCCACGAAAGGAAAACCCCACAGGACTTTAAACGAGACTGCCAAGTCAAGAAACTTTCCAGACAATTCCCTTTAAGTACATTGAGTGTTTTTTGGGCAAACTCTTTGGTAAAAAAGCCAATTTAAGCGATTGAAAAAGAGAGTCAGATCGTTCTGAAATCATGCAAATTGTAACATCTTCATCAAAGTTTCCCGTGAATATTAAATGTCAAGGCATACACAGTTGACAAAGGTGTAGCTAAACCCCGTATTTTGATTCATAAACAATAGAGAAAGGTGTATGTAGCTAAACCCCACATTTTGATGTCAGGTTATAACTAAAGACAACATGGAATGACCCGATCTCATCAGGCCACCTGAAATCAATATTTTCTATCAAATCAAATGGCGTCTTCCATTCAGAAGGCGGAGCTAACTAACATACATAAGCAGCTTCAGATCATTTTCTGAAGGTCAGAAAAAACTGAACACAGAACGATCAACAACAAAATCCAGTTGCTCAGCGAGCAAGAAAATCCCAGTGAGCAATATTGAAAACATCATACAACAGGAGATCATGAAAAATCTTTTTATAGCGATGCTGTTTTGCCCAGCATCTGCGATGTTCCTACTCGTCAAAAGGCCGGCATAGACAGTTAACGAACTTTCCCGCAACAATAGTGAAGCTCTCTCTCTCTCTCTCTATCTCTCTTTCTCTCTCTCTATCTCTATCTCTCTTTCTCTCTCTCTCTATCTCTCTGTCTCTCTCTCTTTCTCTCTCTCTCTCTTTCTCTCTCTCTCTCTGTCTCTCTCTCTCTCTCTCTCTGTCTCTATCTCTCTCTCTCTCTCTCTCTTTTTCTCTCTCTCTCTCTCTCTCTTTCTCTCTCTCTCTCTCTCTCCTTCTCTCTCTCTTATTCTCTCTTATTCTCTCTCTCTCTCTCTCTTTCTCTCTCTCTCTCTCTCTTTTTTTTTTCTCTCTCTCTCTCTCTTATTCTCTCTCTCTTTCTCTCTCTCTCTCTCTCTCTTTTCTCTCTCTCTCTCTCTCTTTCTCTCTCTCTCTCTCTCTATCTCTCTTTCTGTCTCTCAGTCTCTCTCTCTCTCTGTCTCTCTCTCTTTCTCTCTCTCTCTCTCTCTCTCTTTCTCTCTCTCTCTCTCTCTCTCTCTCTCTTTCTCTCTCTCTCTCTATCTCTCTTTCTGTCTCTCAGTCTCTCTCTCTCTCTGTCTCTCTCTCTTTCTCTCTCTCTCTCTCTCTCTCTCTTTCTCTCTCTCTCTTTCTCTCTCTCTCTTTCTCTCTTTCTCTCTCTCACTCTCTCTCTTTTTCTCTCTCTTTCTCTCTCTCTCTTTCTCTCTCTCTCTCTTTTTCTCTCTCTCTCTCTCTTTCTCTCTCTCTCTCTCTCTCTTTTTCTCTCTCTCTCTCTCTTTTTGTCTCTCTCTCTCTCTCTCTTTCTCTCTCTCTCTCTCTCTCTCTCTCTCTTCCACAGTGTTACATGACCGTTGAGACATCAAACATGACTTCCCAACCACCTTCCTCCATTCCTCCCGGTTCTCAGACGCTCTTGTGCAGTTGCTGAGTCCTGAGGTCAGTCCATTCACTGATGTTTTCCTCCCATTTCTTTCTCTGACTTCCTCTCCTTCTGCCTCTTCGTACTGTTCCTTGTAGAATGGTTATGGCAAGTCCTGTTAATCTTGATACATGACCATACCATCTCATTTTTCTTCTTTTCACTATGGACAACAGGTCTTCGTATGGTCCAATGGCTGGCTTTACTCTGATCTGGGCCTCCAAGTTGGTAATGTGATCTTTGTATTAGACGCCAAGCATCTTGTCGAAGCATCTCATATCTAGTGCCTGAATCCTTCTCTCAAGGTCAGCATTCAGAAGTAAGCCCATTAATTCCAGGGATAAGTAAAACTTCATTCTATGGTAATCAATTTTGTTTTTATTTTTTTGGTTTTTGGTGTTGTTTTTTTAATGAATTTATACTGGTACATTAATTTTCTTCAATGTAATAAGTAAAAGTCCAAGTCTGTCTGTATACATGTTTTTCTCTGTTACCCGTGGAGGGCCAACCCGGTCCTGAGATAGCTTTGGTCACGGAGACATTCAAGTTTAGTTACCTACATGTTCACCGGCCAGTCGCATGTAATTACACATGTAATAATGGGAGAGACAGGTATATGAGAAGTAATTACATGTATGTCTTTGAAGGGTTTTTAATCGTATCAGTTTGAATGGATCATGGATTTTCCATCCTTTTGTATATAAATGCTTTTTAATGCATGTTTATTTCCTCCAAAATGTATTATAATTTACAAGAAACCACAATGTATGTTTTAATATGATAGCTGATGACAGTGATAAAGAAGAATTTAAACTAAGGTTGAAATAAACTGTGGTCTTTCCTTGTTTAAAAAAAGTGTATAACGGGAGTATAATCTGGAATGGCGGGGTATAGTGTGACCTAGCCAAAAGTAACCGCGGAATATAAACTGGCTTAGCCCAAAATATACCCCGGGGTATACAATAAGCTAGGCCACTTTAACCCTGGGTATAATCTGGTGGGGGTATAATCTGTCTGCCATACTGGGTTCGATTCCCGATCGGTGCCGACATGTTGGATCTTGGGATTTTTCTCATATTTTCCTGTCCCTCATCCTACTGTAGGTAGGATCGAGCACGTAGCCTTCTCGGTTAAGGAATAAAAACTAGGATGGCCAGGATGCACAATGAAAGATACTTTAGCAATCAGAAGTAGTGAAGAGCAGGCCTAACTGGGCCGCTTCTCGGGAAAAATTTAAAAAAAAAACAACTAATTCCTATCATCCTACCCCCCCCCCCCCCCCGCCCCCATAAAAAGTGTCGACGACGTGTACGCTCCAGTTATAAATGGGCTGTGGTGATACCAAGGCAAAAATTCTTAATGCGATCAAAGTATACAAAATACAAAACACCCCACTTCCCCCCCAAAAATGCATCGATGTAATCGTAATCGGTCATACGCTACTATATTGTTAGATACAGCAGGGGTGACAGGATAAATACACGTGAATGGGCGAAACGAGTATAAGAAAAGGATCAGTGTGAGCAACCAAGTAAAAAAACAGAAGATGCCATGTTGCTATGCCACTAAAGTCCCTAACACTGAATTTTGTGCAGTTCTTCTGCCACGAAAGGAAAGCCCACAGGACTCGAAACGAGACTGCCAGGTCAAGAAACGTTCCAGATAATTCCCTTTTAAGTACATTGAGTGTTGTTTTTTTTTGGGGGGGGGGACAAACTGTTTGGTAACACAAAGCCAATTTTATCGATTGGAAAAGTGAGTCGGATTTCGACACTACTCAATAACATATTAAAAGGATTTTGCTCGAATTATCTTATGAAACGCAGTCAGTTTTCCTATCCCTCGTAGCCAGGGCCTTTTACAGCGTTCCATTTCCTTTATTTAAAACGATTTAAAATGTTTACGGGCAAATTTACATTTCAAAATACACTAAACATCGTTCTGAAGTCTTGCAAATGGTAAAACCTTCTTGAAAGTTTCATGTGAATATTCCATGACCAGGCATATGCAGTTGAGAAAGGTGTTGCTAAACCCCGCATTTTGATGCATAAACAGTAGAGAAAAGTGTAGCTAAACCCCACATTCTGATGTCAAGTTATAACTAAAGACAATGTGGAATGACCCGATCTCATCAGGTCACCTGAAATCAATATTTTCTACCAAATCAAATGACGCCTTCCATTCAGAAGGCGGAGCTAACTAACATACATAAGCAGCTTCAGATCATTTTCTGAAGGTCAGAAAAAGCTGAGCACGGAACGATCAACAACAAAATCCAATGGCTCAGCGAGCAAGAAAATCCCAGTGAGCAATATTCAAAACATCATAAAACATCAGATCATGAAAAATCATTTTATAGCGATGCTGTTTTGTACAGCATCTGCGATGTTCACAGGCCGGGATAGACAGTTCACTAACTTTCCAGCAACAATAGTGGGCTGTGAAGAGTTGCAGCTGCCTCACATGAGCCATGCAATGTGTTTTTCTATGTGTTTCTATAATGCCCTTTGCACAGCTGTCCAGTACTCGGAATCCACGAAGATGTGCAACAAGTGTAATGGAGAGAAGGTAACCAGCTTTAAACTTGGAGCTCAAGGGTTTTATTTAATCAGAAATGAAATTATCAGGGATGTGCCGGTGGGAGAAGAAAGAAACCTGAAGATTCAACATCTTCTCCCAGGAGCCGTGGTGAGTTTATTTCTTGCATAGTTCTGAAGATCACGGTAAATTCCAAATAATATAATATTCATGTTTTACACATTGTTTTTAGTTGAGCATTTTGAATTGGTGTGGGATTAACATGATTATGTGCCTGCCAGGATTCATTTAGACGTGCAATTAAGTGGTATTTGATCCTGGACGGAAAAAAACAGAGTAAAATATTATATGCAATTAGGAGGATTTAAACAGAACTTTAAAAAATACTGCTTAAAAACTGAAACCAGGAATAAGTCATCAATAGTTCAGGAACGTTGGCTGGACACTATTTGCCACTATCACTATGAACCGAATTGAATCCCCACACATCATTGAAGATTCACGTCATAGACTTCTGATAGCTGATTACTCTAAACATCTGATGTGTCTTAACATAATTTCCACTTTTGTCTACATGATGCTCCTGATTGTTGTGAAATAATTTTAACCCTTGGCCTAACCGTATTGACATGTTTGACTTTTACAGGTCCATTTCAGAGCCCAGATGTTGGACCTTCCACGATTTACTGCGGATATTATGACTGTCAATAAAGAAATTGCACTTCACATGTATTTTGAAAGAGATAATAATGCTTTTGGGATTTCGGATCATTTGTATAAACAGTGGACGAACCACGTAGACATTGTCTATCCAGCTGCAGTCGGTACATTATTCGATATCTACGTATTGATAACAAAAAGGCACTTTGTTACTCTGCTAGACAAGCACAGAGTGTTCACGACATACATCCGGGTGCCTTTGGGAGATATCCTGATGTTTAGTGTTTATGGAACTGCGCAGTATCACGAATTGAGCGTCTAGACCCATTGGGCGGAAACAGGAGGACAAGGTCGGTAGAAAAATTAACACAGCCAGAACTTATTTGTTTAAAGTCAATTCAGAATAAAATATTTTTCTCTCACTTCATGATGAGTTGAACGTTTTGAGAATAGTTATCAGTGTGTGTTAATGCGTGTTTATGTGAGTATTTGTGTGTGTGTATCTGTATGCACTTATGTGTCTGTGTGTGCGTGTGCCGGTATGTGTGCCTGTAAGTGTGTGTGTGTGTGTATGTTTTATAACTGTAAGGTTTTAATGTCAGTAAAAATTCTGTTTGTAGATCACCGACCACACCGACCACCTCAACTTCAGTGTGTACTGGTTTAAAGTGAGAGTGCCTTCACCTTCCATCTGTCATGCCTTTCTTCCCTGCCTCCGCCTATATGCTTTTCTTTCATAAATATCTAAAATATTTCCACAGAACATCTTAAATATTAAAAGAGTTTCTAGCTTTTCCAATGGAATAATTAAACGGACATTTCGAACTGTACTTATTGAACCGATTACAAAGCCATCCATTGTGGAATTTAATGATAAATTTCCTAGACATCTGGAAAGATTTAAAATCTCTAATATAATGAATGGAATAGTATGTAATCCGGAAGAAGAAGACCGCTCACGTGAAAGCATCTGATTTGGAACAAAGTGAATGATGGGGATTGTAATAAGATTACGAAACTTTGGTTCTTCTTCAATTTTTTCTCTAGTAAATTACGTAGACACTCCATGTTGGAGAAAGAAAAAGGCAGTGCATAGTATACTTTATTTATTGCACTTTTTTTTTTCCAGCTGAACACAAAACACAAACACACACACACGCGCACACACATTTTCATTAAGTGGATATAACCAAGAATGGCAGTATAATCTTTATGTCGTTCTTCGTCTCTCGTTACACAGCGTTAAACAGATTCAGAACTCTCTCTCTCTCTCTTTCTCTCTCTCTCTCTCTCTTTCTCTTTCTCTCTCTCTCTCTCTCTATCTCTATCTCTCTTTCTCTCTCTCTCTCTCTCTTTCTCTCTCTCTCTTTCTCTGTCTCTTCCAGAGTCTTAGAAGATCCTTGGGGCGTCACACACGACTTCCCAACCACCTTCCTTCATTCCTCCCGGTTCTCAGACGCTCTTGGGCAGTTGCTGAGTCCTGAGGTCAGTCCATTCACTGATATTTTCCTCCCATCTCTTTCTCTGACTTCCTCTCCTTCTGCCTCTTCGTACTGTTCCTTGTAGAATGGTTTTGGCAAGTCCTGTTAATCTTGATACATGTCCATACCGTCTCAGTTTTCTTCTTTTCACTATGGACAACAGGTCTTCGTATGGTCCAATGGCTTGCTTTACTCTGATCTGGGCCTCCAAGTTGGAAATGTGGTCTTTGTAATAGATGCCAAGTATCTTGTCGAAGCATCTCATATCTAGTGCCTGAATCCTTCTCTCAAGATCAGCATTTAGAAGTAAACCCATTAATTCCACTGATAAGTAAAACTTCATTCTATCGTAATCAAATATTTCTGTTGGTTTTTAGTTTGTTTTTTTAATGAATTTATGCCGGTACATTAATTTTCTTCAATGTAATAAGTAAAAGTCCATGTCTGTCTGTATACATGTATATCTCTGTTACCCATGAAGGGCCAATCAGGTGACCTGAGATAGTTTTTGTCACGGAGACAAGCAGTTTTACTTACCTATATGTTCACTCGCCAGTGGCATGTAATTACACATGTAATAATGTGAGAGGCAGGTATATGAGAAGTAATTACATGTATGACTTTGAAGAGTTTTCAATGCAATACAATCAAAGATAATAGAAACAATCAGATGAGACAATGTTTTTATCGCACCTCCGAAAAAAACCGTGTACACAGTTTGCACGCTTATCGGGGGCAATGCCCATCATCATCACGCAATATAAAAGGAATGTTTGATAAAATATAATGGTAAATTTATGGTGCACAAATGTGACAGAGCTACTGCGACTAAACAACATAATAGCCAGAACTTTCCCAGGCGATTGAGATTATAATTTCACAAGAAGTGACGTCAATCATGGCCTATAGCGATAGCTGAACAGTGAAAAGAATTCAATATTTTTTACTATTTGGCTTTGTAAAATACGGTACTTTTCATGACTTCCGCTTGTTTGCCGATCGGTGGCAGTGCAAAATCTTTGCACTCTACAAGCATTAACTGTCTTATCTTATCAATTCTTATATCTTTGATGCAATTTCTCTCCCAATAAAGGTGTCCTTCGTGCTTGTACACAACATACAAAACTGGGTCTGACAAACATTTAATTAGGTGCACTTTATATCCCAAGAAAGTTTAACGTAATGGACTTGAAACCAGACTACACAATTATGGAAATTTTGCAGATAATTTACTTTTCGTACTTTTAGTGTTTTTCAGGCCTACTATTTGATACCACAGAGGCGATTTCGCCTACCGGAAACACATGCTTTTGGTCAGAGAATCGTGGATATTATCTAGGTAATGGCAGACGTTTCCAATATCAACTTTCCTTCCCTCTTATCTTTAATGTTATGCCAAGATGATGATGATTCCGATATTGAGATTTCTCTTTATTTTCAAGTGTAAATACGATTTTTTAGTGTTCTTATTGTTATTATTGTACATTACTGGTAGGCATTATGTAACGTTTCAAGTGGATCTGGACAGGTGGAGTTCATCATGTGAGAAAATTTTGTGTGTATGTAGTTTTATGTGAAATAATTCATTTCTACTGGAAAACATCATTAATGATGGAGGTCCACAAGCATCATCTGTCAGTTGGGTTTTTAATATGCTCGAAGTCCGTTCTTTTGCCGGGTTTTATCTCTGCATCATTATAACTTTGTATGTAATTGTTCTGTCATATCAAGCACAATTTTGATTTTCAAAAATTAAAATAAAATTCAGATGACTTTACATTAATTTCTTTTATTCCGCACCTTTGCCATTAAATGTATGTTAGCATTGCCAAACAAAAAATAAAATGCATGTTTTACTCCTGAACGTCCATTTATCAACAAAAAAAACAATAATGATATCAACCGACACAAGTAAAATTTAGTGTTAAAGTCTAATCATATCAATTTGAATGGATTTTCCACCGTTTTGTATATAAATGCTTTTTTAATCCATGTTTATTTCCTCTAAAATGTATTATAATTTACAAGAAATCACAATGTATGTTTTAATGTGATAAGTGATGACAGTGATAAAGAAGAATTTAAACTAAGGTTGAAATAAACTGTGGTCTTGGCTTGTTTAACAAAATGTATGAGGGGAGTATAATCTGGAATGGTAAGGTATAATCTGACCTAGACAAAAGTATCCGCGGGGTATAATCTGGCTTAGCCCAAAATACACCCCGGGGTATACAATAAGGTAGATCATTTTATCCCCGGATATAATCTGGTGGGGGTATAATCTGGCTTGCCATACCGGGTTCGATTCCCGAACGGTGCCGACATGTTAGATCTTGGGATTTTTCTGACATTTTCCTGTCCCTCATCCTACTGTAGGTAGGATCGAGCACGTAGTCTTCTCGGATAAGGAACAAAAATTCGGATAGCCAGGACGCACATGAAAGATATTTTGGCAATCAGAAGTAGAGAAGAGCAGGCCTAACAAGGCCGCTGCTCCAGCAAAATTTAAAATAAACCACAACTAATCCCTACCTCCCCCGCCCTAAAATATAAAAAAATATAAAAACTCCGACCGGTGATGGACTGTGGCGACAACGTGTACGCTCCAGTTATAAATGGGCTGCGGTGACACCAAGGTAAAAATTCTTAATGGGATCAAAGAAGTATACAAAATACAAAATACCCCAAGCCCAGCCCCGAACCCCAGCCCCCCACCCCCCCCCCCCCAAACTCATCAATATAAGGGCAATCTGTCATACGCTACTATTTTGTTATATAAGCATCGGTAACAGGACAAATACACGTGAATGGGCGAAACGAATGTAAGAAAAGGATCAGTGTGAGCAACCAAGTAAATAAACAGAAGATGCCACGTTGTTATGCCACTACTAAAGTCCCTAACACTGAAATTGAAGCAGTTCTTCTGGCACGAAAGGAAAACCCCACAGGACTTGAAACGAAACTGCCCAGTCAAGAAACTTTCCAGACAATTCCCTTTAAGTACTTTAGGTGTTTCTTGGGCAAACTGTTTGGTAACACAAAGCCAATTTAAGCGATTGAAAAACAGAGTCGGATTTCGACACTACTCAATAACATATGAAAAAGATTTTGCTCGCATTATCTTTTGAAAGGTAATCAGTTTTCCCCACCCTCACAGCCAGGGCCTTTTACAGCGTTCCATTTCCTTTATTTAAAACGATTTGAAATGTTTATGGGCAAATTTACATTTCAAAATACAGTAAACATCATTCTGAAGTCTTTGTAAAACCTTCTTAAAAGTTTCGTGTGAATATTCCATGACAAGGCATACACAGTTGAGAAAAGTGTTGCTAAACCCCTCATTTTGATGCATAAGTAGTAGAGAAAAGTGTAGCTAAACCCCACATGTTGGTGTCAAGTTATAACGAAAGACAACATGGAATGACCCGATCTAATCAGGCCACGTCAAATCAATATTTTCTACCAAACCATATGACGTCTTCCATTCAGAAGGCGGAGCTAAGTAACATACATAAGCAGCTTCAGATCATTTTCTGAAGGTGTAGAAAAAGCTGAACACAGAACGATCAACAACAAAATCCAGTTGCTCAGCGAGCAGGAAAATCCCAGTCGGCAATATTCAAAACATCATACAACAGGAGATCATGAAAAATCAATTTAAAGCGATACTGTTTTGTACAGCATCTGCGATGTTACTATGCGTCAAAGGCTGGGATAGAAAGTTCACTTACTTTCCAGCAACAATAGTGGGCTGTGAAGAGTTGCAGCTGCCTCACATGAGCCATGCAAAGTGTTTTTCTATGTGTCTCTATAATGCCCTTTGCACAGCTGTCCAGTATTCGGAATCCACGAAGATGTGCAACAAGTGTAATCGAGAGAAGGTAACCAGCTTCAGACTTGGAGCTCAAGGGTTTTATTTTATCAGAAATGAAATTATCTGGGATGTGCCGGTGGGAAAAGTAAGAAACCTGAGGATTCAACATCTTCTCCCAGGAGCCGTGGTGAGTTTATTTCTTGCATAGTTCTGAAGATCATGTTAAATTCCAAATAATATAATGTTCATGTTTTACACATTGTTTTTAGTTGAGCATTTTGAATTGGTGTGGGATTAACATGATTATGTGCCTGCTGAGATTCATTTAGACTTGCCATTAAGTGGTATTTGATCCTGGTGGGAAAAAAACAGGGTAAAATATTGTATGCAATTAGGAGGATTTAAAAAGAACTTTAAAAAATGCTCGTTAAAAACTGAAACCAGGAATAAGTTATCAATAGTTCAGGAACGTTGGATGGACACTATTTGCCACTATCACTATGAACCGAATTGAATCCCCACACATCATTGAAGATTCACGTCATAGACTTCTGATAGCTGATTACTATAAACATCTGATGTGTCTTAACATAATTTCCATTTACGCCCACATTATGCTCCTGGTTGTTGTGAAGTTATTTTAACTCTTGGCCTAACCGTATTGACATGTTTGACTTTTACAGGTTCATTTCAGAGCCAGGATGTTGGACGTTCGACGTTTTACGGTGGATTTTGTCACAGTCAATAATGATCTTGCACTTCAATTGTTTTTTGAAAGAGATAACAATGCTTTTGGGCTTGGCGATTATTTGAATAAAAAGTGGACGAACCACGTATACATTAGCTATCCAGCTGTAGTCGGCACATTATTCGATGTCTACGTATTGATAACAGAAAAGCACTTTGTTACTCTGCTGGACAAGCACAGAGTGTTCACGACCAACATCCGGGTGCCTTTGAAAAATATCCTGATGATTAGCGTCTATGGCAATGCGCAGTATTACGAATTGAGCGTCTAGACCCATTGGGCGGAAACAGGAGGACAAGGTCGGTAGAAAAATTAACACAGCCAGAAATTCCTTGTTTAAAGTCAATTCAGAATAAAATATTTTTCTCTCACTTCATGATAAGTTGAAAGTTTTAAGAATAGTTATCAGTGTGTGTTAATGCATGTTTATGTGAGTTTTTGTGCGTGTGTATCTGTATGTGTCTGTGTGTGCCTGTAAGTGTGTGTGTGTGTAGTTTTTTTATAACTGTAATGTTTTAATGTCAGTAAAATTCTGCTTGTAGATCACCGACCACACCGTCCACCTCAACTTCAGTGTGTACCGGTTTAATGTGAGATTCCCTTTAACTTCCATCTGTCATGCCTTTCTTCCCTGCCTCTGCCTATTATGCTTTTATTTTATAAATACCTCCCTAAAACATCCTAGAGTTTCTACCTTTCCAATGGAATAATTAAACAGACATCACGAACTGTACTTTTTGAACCGAATACATCCATTATGGAATTTAATGATAAATTTCCTAGACATCTGGAAAGATTTAAAACCTCTAATATAATGAATGGAGTAGTACGTAATCCGGATGAAGAAGATCGCTTACGTGAAGTCATCTGATTTGGAACAAAATAAATGATGGGAATTTTGATAAGATTACGAAAGTTTGGTTCCTATTCAATTTTTTTTTCAGTGAATTACGTAGACACTCCAATTTGGGGAAAGAAAGCAGTGCATAGTATAATTTATTCACAGCGCTTTTTTTTTTCCAGCTGAACACAAAACACAAACACACACACGCGCACATACATTTTCATCAAGTGGATATAAAAAAAGATTGACAGTATAATTTTTATGTCGTTCTTCGCGTCTCATTACACAGCGTTAAACAGATTCAGAATCTCTCTCTCTCTCTCTCTCTCTCTCTCTCTCTCTCTCTCTCTCTCTCTCTCTCTCTCTCTCTCTCTCTCTCTCTCTCTCTCTCTCTCTCTCTTTCTCTCTCTCTCTCTCTCTCTCTCTCTTTCTCTCCCTCTCTCTCTCTCTCTCTTTCTCTCTCTCTCTCTCTCTCTCTCTTTCTCTCTCTCTCTCTCTCTCTCTCTCTCTCTCTCTCTCTTCCACAGTCTTACATGACAGTTGAGACATCAAACATGACTTCCTAACCATCTTCCTCCATTCCTCCCGGTTCTCAGACGCTCTTGGGCAGTTGCTGAGTCCTGAGGTCAGTCCATTCACTGATATTGTCCTCCCATCTCTTTCTCTGACTTCCTTCTGCCTCTTCGTGCTGTTCCTTGTAGAATGGTTTTGGCAAGTCCTGTTGATACATGACCATACCATCTCATTTGCCTTCTTTTCATTATGGACAACAGGTCTTCGTATGGTCAATGGCTTGCTTTACTCTAATCTGGGCCTCCAATTTGGTAATGTGTATTAGATGCCAAGTATCTTGTCGAAGCATCTCATCTCTAGGGCCTGAATCCTTCTCTCAAGGTCAGCATTTAGAAGTAAGCCCATTAATTCCACTGATAAGTAAAACTTCATTCTATCGTAATCAATTTTTGGGGGGGGGTTTTGGTTTGTTTTTTTTAAATGAATTTATACCGGTACATTAATTTTCCTCAATGTTGTAACTAAAAGTCCATGTCTGTCTGTATACATGTATATCTCTGTTACCCATGAAGGGCCAATCAGGTGACCTGAGATAGTTCTTGTCACGGAGACAAGCAGTTTTACTTACCTATATGTTCACTCGCCAGTGGCATGTAATTACATATGTAATAATGGGAGAGGCAGATATATGAGAAGTAATTACATGTATGACTTTGAAGAGTTTTCAATGCAATACAATCAAAGATAATAGAAACAGTCAGATGAGACAATGTTTTCCTCGCACCACTGAAAAAGAACGTGCACACAATTTGCACGTTTATCGGGGGAAATGCCCATAGCGCAATATAAAAGGAATGTTTGATATAATGGTAAATTTATGATGCACAAAATTAATGTGACAGAGCTACTGCGACTAAAAAAACACAATAGCCAGAACTTTCCCAGGCGATTGAGGTTATAATTTCCCAATAAGGGACGTCAATCAAGGCCTATAGCGATAGCTGAACAGTGAAAAGAATTCAGTAATTTTTGCTATTTGGCTTTGTAAAAAATGGCACTTTTCATGACTTCCGCGTGTTTGCCGATTGGTGGCAGTGCGAAATCTTTGCACTCTAAAAGCACTAACTGTCTATCTGATCAATTCTTGTATCTTTGATGCAATTTCTCTCCCAATAAAGGTGTCCTTCGCGCTTGTACACAGAATACAAAACTGGGTCTAACAAACATTTAATTAGGTGCACTTAATCTTCCAAGTGAGATTAGCGTAATGGACTTGAAACTAGACTATACATTATAGAAATTTTGCAGATAATTTACTTTTCGTACTTTTAGTGTTTTTCAAGACTACTATTTGATACCACAGAGGCGATTTCGCCTACCGGAAACACATGCTTTTGGTCATTTGCTTTCCGGGATTCATTTAGACTTGCAATTGAATGGTAGGCCTATTTGATCCTGGAGGAAAGAAAACATAGTAAAATATTGTATGCAGTTAGGAGGATTTAAAAAGAACTCTTAAAAATGCTGGTTAAAAAACTGAAACCAGAAATAAATTATCAATTGTTCAGGAACGTTGGATGGACACTATTTGCCACTATTACTAAGAACCTAATTGAATACCCACACATCATTGACGATTCACGTCATAGACTTCTGATAGCGGATTATTATAAACATCTGATGTGTCTGGTTGTGAAATTGTCTTAACCCTTGGCCTAACCCTGTTGAGGTGTTTGACTTTTACAGGTCCATTTCAGAGTCAGGGTGTTGGACGTTCGACGTTTTACGATGGATTTTGTCACAGTCAATAAAGAAATTGCACTTCACTTGTATTTTGAAAGAAATAATAATGCTTTTTGGGATTTCGCGTCTTTTGAATAAAAAGTGGAAGAACCAGGTACACATTAGCTATCCAGCTGCAGTCGGTACATTATTCGATGTCTACATATTGATAACAGAAAAGCACTCTATTAGGGTGACGCAGGAGGGGGGTTGGGTGGGTGGGTGGATAAGGAATACTTGAGAAGTGTTTTGTTTCGAGAACCTTTTGTTCAGCGCAATATTATTTCTCAAGAGCGGGTGGTTGGTGGAGGTTTTTGGTAGGATCTTTTGACCTGCCATTCTAACACAATATGACCAATATAATAATGGTCTACGAAAACAAGACAGCAAATAATAGAGACTTTCCAGATAATTGGTGTTTCGTTGTTGTTTTTTTAGTATTATTTAGGCCTAACTGCTTGGTACAACAAAGCCCGTTTCACTAATGTTGATGAGGGAACTGACGGAGATATCCTAGGCAATGCCAAAAGTCCGATATCGACTTCCTTTTTTTGCTTTATGAGGTGTATAATGACCACGTTGTGGTATTTACTACACTGTCGTCAATCTTACTCAAATATTTTATAGTCAACTTTGATCGATTGAAATGTGAAATAAAATTGCAAATAGAAGGCCGTAACTCGGTTTTAATAAATATTTCAGGAGAAGCACAAAATCGAATAACTTTCTTTACTAGATTAATTGTCGCGCCATCTCCCCTGCTAACAAAATCCAAGCCTTAATTTTCAAAATTCAACGTCCAACTTATAAAACATAATTATTCTCCGACTTGTCAAGGGCTAGAAACATGCCAAATAGTTCAATAAAAACAAACAAACAAACAAGGGGAGTTAGGATAGTTTACCATGCTGCCCTCGATATAATTATTATTAGACTACAGATCCTGATATTGCATAACCATGATGATTACATTAAAGGTAGGTATTAATGACACAATAAGACGTTTTCATAGCAGGATAATGGCGATGGGAACAACAATAATTTTAAGTACGTGTTACTGGTGCAATAAACGTGTTTTATTGCGGACAGCGTCAGTGCTACCACAGGTGCGTGTCAACGATCCAATAATATATGATCTGGTTAAAAAGAAAGTATCGTAGAAAAAGAGATTTATGTGGGTGAGTGAGGGAGAGAGCGAAGAGAGAGAGGGGGGAGGGGGAGAGAAACAGAGTCAGAGACAGACAGACAGAGAAAGAGGGAGGAGAGAGCGACAGAGAGGGGGACAGAGATAGAGAGAGGGAGGGAGAGAGAGGAGAGAAAGAGACAGAGAGAGAGAGAGAGAGGAGGAGGGAAAGAGCGAGGGGAGATAGGGGGAGGGAGAGAGAGAGACAGAGACACAGAGAGAGACAGAGAGAGGGAGGGAGAGAGGAGGAAGGAGAGAGAGACAGAGACAGATAGAGGGGGAGGGAGAGAGAGGAGTGACAGAGAGACAGAGAGAGACAGAGAGAGGGAGAGAGAGAGAGGAGACAGAGACAGAGAGAGAGGGAGGGAGGAGTGAGAGACAGATACAGAGAGAGAGAGGGAGAGAGAGGAGAGACAGAGAGAGAGAGACAGAGAAAGAGGGGGGTGGATAGCGATGAGAGAGAGAGGGAAGGAGACGGAGAGAGACAGAGAGAGAGGGAGGGAGAGAGCGCGGAGAGACACGCCATAAAACAAAAACTCAAACCCTATTGAAAATGGTCTAAAAACTTCGACGAAATTCCAACGCCCTTATGCCCTTTAATGTATTTGCCGTCGTTTGGCACCGTCTGTCCAGCGATTATTATCGTTGATCTGAGTATTGATTACGTATTTTCGTCCTTTGGTGATTTCATTTCAAGCAATTTGAGCGATGATAAATTGTTTATGTAGCGTTGAAGAGACTGCCATAACTGCAGTGGCTTATTGTATACCTCGTAAAGAAAGTCGATACTGGACATGTCTGCCATTACCTAGATCATCTCCACCGATTCTCTGACCAAAAGCATGTGTTTCCGGTAGGCGAAATCGCCTCTATGGTATCAAATAGTAGTCTTGAAAAACGCTAAAAGTACGGTAAATTATCTGCAAAATTTCTATAATGTATAGTCTGGTTTCAAGTCCATTACGCTTATCTTTCATGGAAGATTAAGACAGTGCACCTAATTGGATGTTTGTCAGACGCAGTTCTGTATCCTGTGTGCAAGTGCGGACACCTTTATTGGGAGAGAAATTGCATCAAAGATACAAGAATTGATCAGATAAGACAACTAGCACTTTTAGAGTGCAAAGATTTCGCACTGCCACCTATCGGCAAACACGCGAAAGTCATGAAAAGCGCCGTATTTTACAAAACCAAATAGCAAAATATACTGAGTTCTTTTTACTGTTCAGCTGTCGTTATAGCCTTTTATTGACGTCACTTCTTGTGAAATTATAACTTCAATCCCTATGGGAAAACTCTAGCTATTTTTTTTTTAGTCGCAGTAGCCCTGTCACAATTTTGCATCATAAATTTACAATTATTATCAAAGATTCTTTTCATACTATGTGCTAGGGGCCTCGCCCCCGATCAGTATGCAACTTGTTTGCACGTTTTTTTCTTTTAGTGGTGCGGAGAAGACATTGTCTCATCTGATCGTTTCTACTATCTTTGATTGCATTGTACTGAAAACTCTTCAAAGACATAAATTACTTCTCATATACCTGCCTCGCCCATTATTACATGTGTAATTACATGCAACTGGTGGGTGAACATGTAGGTAACTAAACTTGAATGTCTCCGTGACCAAAGCTATCTCAGGTCACCGGATTGGCCCTCCATGGGTAACAGACAAATACGTGTGTACAGAACAGACATGGACTTTTACTTATTACCTTGACAAAAAAAAATTAATCTACCAGTAATTCAGTAAAAAAAAAAAAAACAAAGAAACAAAAATGAGTACGATCGAATAAATTTTTACTTATGGCTTACTTCTGAATGCTGGCCTTGAGGGAAGGATTCAGGCACTAGAGATGAGATGCTTCGGCAAGATGCTTGGCATCTCATACAAAGAGCACATTACCAACTTGGAGGTCCAGATCAGAGTAAAGCAAGCTATTGGATCATACGAAGACCTGTTGTCCATAGGAGGAAAATGAGATGGTATGGTCATGTATCAAGATCAACAGGACTTGCCAAAACCATTCTACAAGGAACAGTACGAAGAGGCAGAAGGAAGTCAGAGAAAGAGATGGGAGGACAACATCAGTGACTGAACTGACCTCAGGACTCAGCAACTGCCCAAGAGCGTCTGAGAACCGGGAGGAATGGAGGAAGGTGGTTGGGAAGTCGTGTGTGATATCCCAATGGTCTTCTAAAACTCTGGAAGAGAGAGAGAGAGAGAGAGAGAAAGAGAGAGAGAGAGAGAAAGAGAAAGAGAGAGAGAAAGAGAGAGAGAGAGAAAGAGAGAGAGAGAGAGGGGGAGAGAGAGAGAGAGAGAGAGAGAGAGAAAGAGAGAGAGAGAGAGAGAGAGAGAGAGAGAGAGATTAGTGTGTACGTTCTGAATCTGGGTAACGCTATGTAATGAGAGGCGAAGAACGACATAACAATTATACTGTCATGGTTTTTATATCTACTTGATAAAAATGTGTGTGCATGATTGTATGTATGTGTGTGTGTGTTACGTACTATACTATTCATTATATTAGAGGTTTTAAACCTTTCAAGAGGTCTAGGAAATTTATCATTAAATTCCATTATGGATGTATTCGCTTAAATAAGTACAGTTCGTGATGTCTGTTTAATTATTCCATTTGAAAGGTAGAAACTCTAGGATGTTTTAGGGAGGTATTTATAAAACAAAAGGATATAGGCGGAGCCAGGGAAGAAAGGCATGACAGATGGAAGGTGAAGGCAATCTCACTTTAAACCGGTACACACTGAAGTTGAGGTGGACGGGGTGGTCGGTGATCTACAAACAGAATTTTTACTGACATTAAAACCTTACAGTTATAAAACCTACACACACAGACACACTTACAGGCACACATACCGGCACACGCACACACAGACGCATAAGTGCATAAAGATACACACACACAAATACTCACATAAAGACGCATTAATACACTGATAACTATTCTTAAAACGTTCAACTCATCATGAAGTGAGAGAAAAATGTTTTATTCTGAATTGACTTTAAACAAGGAATTTCTGGCTGTGTTAATTTTTCTACCGACCTTGTCCTCCTGTTTCCGCCCACTGGGTCTAGACGCTCAATTCGTAATACTGCGCATTGTCATAGACGCTAATCATCAGGATATCTCCCAAAGGCACCCCGATGTCGGTCGTGAACACTCTGTAGTTGTCCAGCAGAGTAACAAAGTGCTTTTCTGTTATCAATACGTAGACATCAAATAATGTACCGTCTGCAGCTGGATAGCTAATAATAAAGTGGTGCTTCCACTTATTATTCAAAGCATCATCAATCCCAAAAGCATTATTATCTCTTTCAAAATACAAGTGAAGCGCAATTTCGTTATTGACTGTGACAAAATCCACCGTAAAACGTCGAACGTCCAACATCTTGACTCTGAAATATACCTGTAAAAGTCAAACACGTCAACAGGGTTTGGCCAAGGGTTGAGATAATTTCACAACAACCAGGAGCATCATGTGGGCGTAAATGGAAACTATGTTAAGACACATCAGATGTTTATTATAGTAATCAGCTATCAGAAGTCTATGACGTGAATCTTCAATGTGTGGGGATTCAATTAGGTTCATAGTAATGGCGGCAAATAGTGTCCATCCAACGTTTCTGAACTATTGATAATTTATCCCTGGTTTCAGTTTTTAAGCAGCATTTTTTAAAGTTCTTTTTAAATCCTCCTAACTGCCTATAATATTTTACTCTGTTTTTCCCTCCAGGATCAAATACCGCTCAATTGCAAGTCTAAATGAATCCCGGCAAGGCACATAATCATGTTAATCACACACCAATTCAAAATGCTCAACTAACAACAATGTGTAAAACATGAACATTATATTATTTGGAATTTACCGTGATCTTCAGAACTATGCAAGAAATAAACTCACCACGGCTCCTGGGAGAAGATGTTGAATCCTCAGGTCTGTTGAGGTTCCCAACGGCACATCCTAGATAATTTCGTGTCTGATTAAATAAAACCATTGATCTCCAAGTCACCTTCTCTCGATTACACTTGTTGCATATCTTCGTGGATTCCGAGTACTTGACAGCCATGCAAAGGGCATCATGGAAACACATAGAAAAACACTTTGCATGGCTCATGTGAGGCAGCTGCAACTCTTCACAGCCCACTATTGTTGCTGGAAAGTTGGTGAACTGTCTATCCCGGCCTTTGACGAGTATGAACATCGCAGATGCTGTGCAAAACAGTATCGCTATAAAATGATTTTTCATGATCTCCTGTTTTATGATGTTTTGGATATTGCCGACTGGGATTTTCTTGCTCGCTGAGCAACTCTATTTTGTTGTTGATCGTTCTGTGTTCAGCTTTTTCTGACCTTCAGAAAATGATCTGAAGTTGCTTATGTATGTTAGTTAGCTCCGCCTTCTGAACGGAAGATACCATATGGTTTGGTAGAAAATATTGATTTGACGTGGCCTGATGAGATCGGGTCATTCCACTTTGTATTTTGTTTTAACTTGACATCAAAATACACCTTTCTCTAATGTTTATGCATCAAAATGCGGGGTTTAGATACATCTTTCTTAATTGTATGTGCCTTGTCATGGAATATTCACTTGAAACTTTTAAGATGGTGTTACAATTTGAATGACTTCCGAACGATGTTTATAGTATTTTGAAATGTACATTTTGCAATAAATATTTCAGATCGTTTTAAATAAAGGAAATGGAACGCTGTAAAAGGCCCTGGCTGCGAGAGAGGGGAAAACTGACTAGGTTTCAAAAGATAATGCGAGCAAAATCCTATTAATATTTGTATTTGTATTTGTATTTGTATTTGTATAACTCTTTAATCCCATTTGGGAAATTTTGCCTTTGTGCCATTGCACCCCAGTTACAACTGGAGCAGGCATGTCGTCGCCACAGTGCAGCGCCGGTCGGCGTTTTTTTGTTTTTTTTTGGTGGTGGGGGAATGAGGGGGAGTGGGTGGTAGGGATGAATTTTATTTAATTTTGCCCGGGCAGCGGCCTGTTCGGCCTGCTCTTTACGATTTCCAACTGCCAAGGTATCTTTAACGTGCGCAACGTGCACACGGGCCCTCCGAATTTTTTCGTCCTTATCCGAGAAGACTAGGTACTCGATCCTACCCCTCAATAGGATCAGGGACATGAAAATATGAGAAAAATCCCAAACTTCCAACATGCCTGCACCGGCCGGGTTTAGAACCCGGGACCCTTGGCATGAGAGGCGAGCACCTTGCCTCTAGACCACCTTAACATAATATGTTTGTGAGTGCTTAAATCCATTGACCCAGTTTGCTCTATCATTCCTCCACCCCACCCCACCACTCCGTCGTCCGGTCGTCCCTGTGTGAGCTCTTGTTGCAGCTAGTTATTGAAGACTGATATTTCTCTTGATAATAACTGACAAAAAAAAAGTGAACCTGGTTTGATTAAAACAAAACAAAATTAAAATATCGAATATTATTTGACCCCAAAGATTGATAATGTTAACCATATCACAAAAATATCAATATATCGATTATATTAATTCACATTCACACACACAGACACACAGACACAGGATGCCGAGAGCAGCGAACCGCAGAACCTCCTTAGACAAAGACCTGCAATCGACATGAGTGAATCGCGTTATACGGAAGGCGAAGGACCGTTCTTTCGGAACTGTAATTTGTAAGTTTATTTTCGGGTATGGTGAGATGTTGTTTCAATGTATCGTGACACCCACAGCGGTAGAGTCATGTCATGTACGGAACGCCAGATCTAGTTTATTGTTGTCGCATTGTTGTTGGTGTTGTTAGGTACTATAGGCAGATAACGTACTGTTGTTGTTAACGCTGTCCAAGTGAAGGTTGCTTTTCACTCAGAAAATGTGGCGTAATACTCATATACGGAACATTTGGTGTGGGGCTTGTCCAGACTGTTACTTCGCATTACCCACACACAATTATAATAGGCCACAGCCATGTGCATGTACACGTAATGGGTAGAGGAGAAGGAGGGGTGGGGGAAAGTTGCTCTTTTGTTCCGTACATAACATGACACCAACAGAAATAGCAGGAATTCTCATAATGTAACAGATAAACAAGGAAAATAATACTATTAAATGTCAACTGAAGTGAAACATTTTGCTGTAGCTGGCCATTTATAAGACTACTTTCATCGTGTTAAGGTTTTGCCCGGAGCACTTTTTATCCTTCTGCAGCAACACCTGTAACATGAGCTACACTGAAAGTATTAAAAATCTTTTTTTTTTTAAAACAAACAAAAAAACTACATTTTGCCAAACAGCACGCGTAACACACATAATATTACAAGGGATTTCTAACATTCAACAAAAATGAGCTTCCCATTTATAGCAGTCGTAATACCAAATCAAACATTAGGATATTTATTTCATTACAAAAGAAAAAAAAAATAATAATCATGGAAATATAACTGTGAAAAGTTGACCATTCGGTCAATATTTAACTAATAAACTTTCCAATTGAACCATAGTCTCCATTATATAGAACAGACTTTCTATCGTTCTGAAGCAAAAATAAAGAAATAGTATGATGCGGCACTATTAACATGATTTCAACAATGTCCAGTGTCAACAAGTAATGTGTCAGTTGCCAGGAGGTGCCCCAGATTTGGGACAAAATGAATAAAAAAAACAATCACGTCCAAAATGTTTTGTGCTTTTTTTTGTTTTTGAAGAGATAGATCCATCTAGAACTCATTCATAGACTGTAAACTGATTAGGTTTACAAGACAAGTAGAAATCATGTCTATTCTGTATAATGCTCGGTCTATTAATTTACTGACATGTATTATACTGTTCAGCCCTGTGTGATCCATCAGATGTAATTTTATTGATGTTTAGAGTTGCCAAATATTTCTACACGGTAGATAATTGACCTGGAGTACCATAATTTATTTATTTATCGCTTATTACAGATTTTTCAACATCTTTAATTTTTTTTTTCGCATCTTTTCAGGGCCATAGAGGCACCAAAGATGCCATGGAGCTAGAGGGGCTGCTATGTGGTAGAACAAAATTGGAGAATAAGTCTCAGACTAATGTAATAGGTACTCCAAACTGGCGTTGGCCACTGCGGCCAGCACACAAAATGAACTCCCCCCTCCCCCCACGTTTAACTTCGAATTTCTCAGTTGTGCAAAAAGTGGACCTGAAACAAACAAGAACTAAAATCGCGAAATTAGCGAGTGGAGCCTCCCTCCACAGAATAGTACACCATGTTTTAGGCTTGTATTCATACATTTTTGATCCAAAGTGAAGGAATTTAATAACACTAGTCAGTGGATGAATTCCGAAGCATTTTTTGTCACTTGTCATGGAGCTGGCCCACTCGAGCCCTATCAATTCCCCCCAATTATGAAATTTAAATTTACCTTCCCCCACCCTCCTCCCAAACCAATCTCACCGTGCACCCACCACCAAACCGTTGGCAGAACGGAGTAGATTAATGCTAATTGAGGAGATCAGTGATTATGCAAGCGTACCTGGTATGACTAGAACAGGTAATATCTATCTGGATTAATGACTGACTCAGTACTGTAAATCTGCCAAAATCAGTAAATTAGTTTCTTATTTTGCTGAAATATATCAACAAAAGGAGACGTTTTACCGTATTTCAAAAAGCCCGTGACTGTTGAGCTATTAGTAGCAATATTTTACAGGTTACCATTATCCGATAACATCATCGAAGAAAACCAGAAAAGTGAGGTGTATTTGCCAAGAGCAGTGAACCCCCTTAGACCTAAACACAAATGAAGATAATTATGTTTGGCCACAGATCAGGGGCAAAGAATTCGGGGTATCTAAACTGGAGAGTTTGAGTTATGGACTCTTGATTTAATTTTCGGTTAATAATGACCAACACTACCATTTTTATCCACACTGCAAGTCAAGTTATGCAAGGATTTCGGTTTATTCCAACCCCTATGCAGTTTTCAAGCGTTTCAAACTTAAAACTAGTTGTGGGTTGCGTTTTCAGTCTGACACACAATTGGTCATAATGACAAGCTCAACTTGTTATAAACATAAATAAATGAATAAATAAAGTAAATATATGAATAAAAATAAATAAATATAATAAATAAACAAATAAATACATAAAATAAATATATAAACAATCTCATAATGAAAACACATTAATAAATAATAGTAAAAAAAAAAATCAATACACAAATGAAACAAAAAATCAATACACAATCTAATACTCCTGACCAATCAGTACTGCGTCAAACTGCGTCAAGACTCTTACACCCAGCGCAGTGTTTGGAACTAAATGTGTAACCAGGGCCGCCTTAACATCATTATGGGCCCCTGGGCAAAGCAATAGGCTGCAGCCCGCCCCCCAACGCAACCACTCAGAAATTAAGCACAACAGAAATTTCAACGTTAATCATTTGCAGCTTTCAAATTATGACAAGGAGTTAGAATAAATCGGAACTGTGAAACAGCTTGATAAACGCCACAATGCATTTTAGAGAAGTGTGTCACGAGCGAGTGAGCGGGGGTCAGTGAGTGCGGGGAAGGGAATTGAAGCGTGCATGTTGTGAGTGAAGTTGAGGCGTAGTAGAGGCAAAATCTGAATAGTCAGATCACTGCAAGTTAAGAAGTCCAAGGGGACAGACGTGAGATCAGAGAGCAGTCGGGAGATTGTGTGTTTTCCAGTGATGACTGGTAGGTTGAACTATGATTTATAATTATGATGATTGATGTACTATATTCTCCTATGTATATATATATGGCCTTTAGCGTCTTTACAGACGGTCTTAGCAGCTAGAATATTCACTTTCACTTTGACTGACAGCTTCTCTCGTGGCTTATTCTGCCAATGTTTGACCCGAGAGTGCGATGGCAGTGATTGCAGGTCAGTCTTTTGGGTTCACTTTGGCGAGTGTTTTCATTCCGCCTCTGTCGTTTTGTCAGGTATGTTTCTTTTGCCTTGAAGTCTATTGCGAGCGTGCCACTGCGCAATTTTTGTCTCCATCTGCTTCGATCATTTGCAAGGTTCTCCCATTCATTGGGGTCGATGTTGAATGCTTTCATCGTGACCTTGCAAGTGTCTTTGAATCGCAGATGTGGCCTACCTCTGGGTCGGTTGCCAGTAGCAAGTTCCCCGTAGAGAATTTGTCTGGGGATGCGATCATTTTCCATACGGTGGAGATGTCCAAGCCACCGCAGTCTTTTTTTGCCTAGGAGAGCCTGAGTTGATGGAATGTTGGCTCGGCTCAGAACTTCGATATTTGAGATCCTGTCTTGCCACTTGATCTTGAGAATTTTGCGTAGGCAGCGCAGGTGGAAGGAGTTGAGGGATCTTTCATGTTTGGAGTAGGTGGTCCATGTCTCTGAGCCATACAGCAGGGTGCTTAGGACGCAAGTTTGGTACACGAGTACCTTTGTTTTGATGGTCAGCTTGCTATTGTTCCACACCCTTTTTGAGAGTTTGCCAAAAGCTGTGGCCGCCTTTCCTATTCTGGCATTTATTTCAGTTGTTATGTCTGTGCTACCACTGATGGTTGAGCCTAGGTAGCAGAATTTTCCCACTTGCTCCAGAGGAGAGCCATTCAGCATGATTGGGTTGGGGTTTCTCAAGCCTTGTGTCAAAACTACAGTTTTTGAGACACTGATCTTTAGCATGAATTTGTCACAGGCTTTGGCAAGGCTATTGATGAGAGCCTGGAGCGTGGTTTCATCGTGGGCCACGATTGCAGCATCATCTGCGAAGAGGAGCTCTTGTAACATAATATGCTCTGTACGAGATTTTGCTTTTAGTCTGGCAACATTAAAAATGGAGCCGTCCACTCTGGTGTTAATAAGTACTCCACCTGAACATTGACCAAAGGCATTCTTGAGTAGGGCTGCAAAATATATACCAAATAAGGTAGGAGCAAGAACACATCCCTGCTTCACACCGCTGTTTACAATTCCTATGACCATGATGTAAATAAGTTATATGTGAGGAATGTGAAAGTCATCGATTACTGTGTATAGAGATGTGCGCAATGAGCGATAGATGTAAGTTTGGATCATGGATTCGTAGCGAGTCTGAGTGCTGTGTGGTACGGTAGAGGTGTGTTACCGTAAGAGGTGTGGTGAGTGAAAGGTGGACTATTGTGTGTACGCTTGATAGTTCGTAATGAGTGGTGAAGTGGATAGTAATTGTATGGTGTTATAAGAAATGTAATGTTATTCTTATAGGTGCCGGGGTCGGGCAGAGAAGCCACCCGCGGTGAGCGGACTTGTGCCGGGGTTGGGCAGAAGGCTACCCACAGGTATGCCTGAGTGAAGCTGTCGCGCAGGACAGCGGGAGCACATGAGTCGTGGCAGTCTGGCCACAGACAGGGACGTTGTTATTGTCCTTGTTGCATTAAGATGTTACTGTGCTATTGAGATACTAATGTGCTATTGAAATACTAATGTGCTATTGATATATTAATGTGCTATTAAGACATCGAGGGGAGATTGAGATACGGAGATTGGGTTGAACCGGAGCCAATAAGAGAGGCCAGCAAGTAATATATATATATGGATGTGAGGCTGAGGCCAGAGCCTAGTTAGAAAGTAACTATCGGGTTGTGGACCCGGAGAAGAATGAATGTTGGGAATACTGACCATTGAATGGTATTTGAATTGAGTTAATGTAATGTATGTAATTGCATAGATATCTTATTTTTATATATAATAAATGTGGGAGTCTGTTTGGTTGTTCTGTTAAGTGTTATACTTGTTCGTTCGTGATTGTTGTCCTGTCATAATAAGTACATCTCCCAGTCTGGGATTTGTTACAAAGTGTCAAAATGTTATACCTCTTCTACATACTAAAAGATTTTTTTTCTTCTGAAAACTAGATGAAGTTCCCGGCACTACAGGGATAAACCTGCGATACTGTGAACCCACTGTTCCTCTCTCTCTCTCTCTCTCTCTCTCTCTCTCTCTCTCTCTCTCTCTCTCTCTCTCTCTCTCTCTCTCTCTCTCTCTCTCTCTCTCTCTCTCTCTCTCTCTCTCTCTCTTTCTTTTTGGTCTAGAAATCTTCCCATGATTAATCTACAGTCTTACTACAGATTTCATGCACACCAGAGCACACTCATTTCTGGTAGAGAAATTGCCCGCATCGAACTGAACACGTATTAATACATCGTTTCCGGTGCGATGGACTTACTATAGGGAGCCAAAACAAAGGTCATTGTATTTTACATTTTTACCACTTTTTATTTAAAAATACTTGAAAACTTGAATCAACACAATCGGTCGATACAAAAGCGATTGGACTGGATTAGTTGACACTTAAGAAAATAAATTTTATAATTTTTGAAACTGTCATTTAGGCTGTAGAGTCGAGCGAAAAATGGGGCAAAATTGCACTACAATGAATTACTCCTGCCACTATTTTTTTTTATAAGATGGAGATAGACCAAACAAGCACTAAGGTCGCGATTTGTAAAGGCTTTTTGCGCTCCCCGATAATCAATAAGGAAACAGAATTGATATTTGGCAAAAAAAGAGTTGACATCTGGAAATACACTTGTGATGATTCATGACAGGGCCAGTGATAAACTTTTCAGCCCAAGCAGATCGTCACTGCCTACCTCTTTCCGGGGTGGAAAAATCCGCAGACACACATAAAAAAAAAACAATATCAACGACAAAAAAATTCTTGCAACTATTTTAGCTTTTGTCACTACCCCCACTTCAGTCTACTCTTGACATTTCTGACAGAGCCTTTTTGCAGTTCAGTTTTCCCTGTGGGCGGTTTAGTCACTTGGCTTTATACTACAAACTGACGTTTTTTATCCTCAGCGGGGTACAATTCAAATGATAAGTGCTATTCACTGCCACAAGAGAGCACCATGGTAATACTTCAGAAATGACGAAATCTGAGCATTGATGTAACATCTCTCCGCGTATATTGATTCTAGAATCTTTCATGTCTTACTGTTTGATACATACGGCTTTTGAAGTGGATCTTTAGTAACAGGATGTGTGAAGATTTTCGTGGCCTCGTTGAATATTAAAGTAATTCATCTCTCTCTCCCCTTCTCTCTCTCTCTCTCTCTCCGTCTCCCTTTCTCTCTCTCTCTCTCTCTCCGTCTCTCTTTCTCTCTCTCTCTCTCCGTCTCTCTTTCTCTCTCTCTCTTTCTCTCACACATAAGAGCACACATTCATCCACACTCTCTATCTGTCCTTTTCTCCCTTTTCTTCATAAACTTATTGTTCGCACTTTGGAGGAAAAAGATGAAAATTGTTTTGTTGTGTTTTTTTTTTTGGCATAATTATGCCCACATACATGTATTTGAAATTTCAGAAATTATTAAACAAAGAAGGTTCAATATTTACTGGTCACCCTTTATTTGTCCAATTTGCTTCCTTGTACTTCTCTCATTGTATTGTTTGTCTTCTGTGTCACGTGACATACTTTACACATCTCTCTTTCTCTCTCTCTCTCTCTCTCTCTCTCTCTCTCTCTCTCTCTCTCTCTCTCTCTCTCTCTCTCTCTCTCTCTCTCTCTCTCTCTCAGTCCCACTATCTTTTTAAACCATCCTTACATTACTAATGGTATCACTAGAGGATCAATTTCTGTTTTGTTTCGGCTTCACTCTTAATTTTGTGGGATTCAGGTGAAGACAATTGAACTTGACACTTTAAGGTTGAAAATTGTCCTTAATAAATTCAGTTACTTTTTTTTTTTTAAATATATCCTCCAGATTGTTACCTTCATTGGATGCTCACATCACATGAAGTATCAGTCCTAGATGACGTCCCAATCCCCCTTTAATATCTCATTTTATCACTGGGTATATAATCATCTCTTTTTCTCTCTCTCGCCTTTCCTTCTTTCTTTTCCCTTCCTTCATAAGCATGGATCTCTTTAGCTTTGCTAGAGTTTCATGCAAAGCCATACGTGAGTGTGCATGGGAAAACCCACAATAAGTCGCAAATATGACATTTGGAGTTCTGTACACATAATAAAAGACAAGACATTTCCGATAAAGTGAAGTCAGTGACCCCCCTAAAACAAGATTTTGAGAAAACGGCCTTTAATCCTAAACGTGACAATAGCCAATTGACCCATTAATATTGGAGTGATTGCTGTTAGGAGACCGTAGTCTAATAACTAAGCAGTTATAGAGATCATACTGAATAGTGTTCACTGCTCGTCTACAGTTTACCCTGTAACATGCCACGGTTCCCTGAACAACAGCCAAGTTCGAAGTTTGTGTCGGACCCATATTTTCACTTCATAGCTGTTTTTCTCAAAATCAGCTCTGTCGACATAATATTGTGGGTTTTCTCATGCACACTCACATAATTATGATCTGGGGGTGGGGGGTGGTGGGGGAGAGAGAGTTTAGCATTGACATCAGTGTCAGAGGGAATGGTACGGTGGCGTAAATATTAGTACCGAAAATATTAACATTCCATCATGCCATTAGAGAGGAATAGATCATTTTTTTACCCTTTCAGTGCTGGCTCGGTAAAATGTGAACAAATATGTGTTTAGATGACCGTAAATAGCATTTTTCTGCAGATCATTTTTACATTAAAAACAGGTGCTATTATTTCAAGTCACATCCTCTGCATGAAAATGTGGCATTAGCAGAACATACAAAAATTAGTTTTACGGCATTGGCAACCAAGTGGTTAAATAAGCGAAGTATACATCGACCACCAAGGATATTTGGCAAGAAAACACATCCCATCAGTCAGCAAAGACATCATTATGACGTGTATAGATCACTACACAGAATTCCTTGAATTCTTTCAGTGGGATCATCAATCTTGAATGTGATAACATGCATCGGAGAAAATGGGGGATGTTTACATTTCAGGCCACGAGGAGAATTAGAAATAAGTTGTGTTTTTTTTTTAACAGTGGTTGCGTTTACGGCAGCCGGTGAACACATTTTTCTTTTGCTCGGCTTTACTCCAGTTCGGACAGCAGCGCTTCCTTTCTTTGTTTTTTTCTATTGGGGTATGAGCGTAATCTGCCGTAAACGTAGCCTCTGCCTTTTTTTTTTACATCATCCCTAGTAACGCTGTAGCGGCCTTCAGATTTGTTCGCTTCTAACTAGATCTTTCATAAATGGAATAAATGCATTTAATGTGGCAAAAATGGCTTGATGTTCAGAGGTCGCCAGAACTTATATAATTATGAAGATTGTTGGAAATTTGATAAACTTTCTAGACCTGTTAAACAGCTTGATGTTTTCTCATGCTTTTTTGTTCCCAGATTTTAAAAGAAAAAACAAACAAAAAAAACCTGCTAGCCACAATGATCGGACAAAGTTAGTACACAGTAATAAGATGTAACATCAAACTTAAAAGATGCACTTGAATGTGTACATGCTGATATATAAATATTTTTAAAATCTTCTATAAAAAAAAGAATATTTACAAAAAACATTTTAAAATATTTTTATCAGTGAGTAATACATTCAAGTACATCTGGTCAGTTCCATGTTCTCATCCGAGCTAAAAAAAAAAAAAAAGGAAACCGCCAACATGATTGTCATAAACAAACAACAGTTTATCTCAACAGTTCAGTTAAAATGCACCAGGAAATTGAAATGTCTATGAAAAATCCATACGCTCCGTTCTGAAGTCTCACACCCGACCGAATATTGCCACGCCACCATAATGCTCCTCACCTTCAGAAAAACTGATTTAGAAGCTGGTTTGTTAATGTCCAGTCAAGTCGACCATAGCACGATGTATCCTGAAATCAAGAAAATCAGTAAGATCAGACATTCCATCTCCACATACATGGCAACGCTCCTGGTAAATTCCCTGGTTTTGTCTAAAAGTAGACTATTTCGTGGGATATCCGTGGATAGATGGAAAGAAACTTCTAACTGTCCAAAGCAATGCTGCAAGATTTGTTCTGAAGAAAAACAGACGCGAAACAACATCGCCTCTTTTGATCCTCTTGTACTGACTGCCTGTTGAATAAAGTATTTTGTATAAAGTGCCCACTTTATATCACATATGTGTCTATATCAGTGCCCCAACCTGCTGAATATTTATATTCCATCACGCCAATTACAATCTTCAGCTGATATGAAAATAATTAAAAGTTCCAACTATGCATATCAGATCACTCGATGAACAATCGTTCTCTCTTTGTGAAGACCTGGACTTTGCTACCTCAATACTAAAGAGATGTACAACATACTGGACTGTTCAATAAATGTTTAAAAAACACACTTTCTTAACTGAAGTAATTCAAGCATGGCTGTTTCTAAACCTGCTCCATTCTTAGTATGTTCTTTGTATTAGTGAATTTCATGCATGTTCCTGTAAAGCTTGTATTTGACGTGAAGAAGCGCTGTAGAAATGTCATTTGTTGTCATTATCTTTAGTATTATCATTGCTCGCTCCTGAAGAAACCATCGGATTCTACAACACGGGGTTTACAAAACTTATAAATTGTCATCTTGCAACATGTCAAGACCTAAATTCTTGTTTGTTTCATTTCCATTTGCTGAAAAAATGGAGATCTTTGGTGTGTAGCTGAGGTGTAACAATGCACACTTTGTCAAGTGTTTAAAATGTATTTTGGCACTTATCAAGCTGCTTCACAGCTCCGATTTATTCCAACTCCTTATCATAATAATTATTAAAGCTGCAAATGTTTAACGTCGAATTTCTGAGATGGACAAAAAGTGGAGTGGGAACAAGCAAGGACAAAGGTTGCGATAAATCATTCGTCCAGAATTTTCCCTCCTTCTTGAGTAGTACTCAAAGATTTTACTTTTGACAAATTCCACCACCCTAAATTTAATGAAACTGGATTCATGATATTTTTTGCAATTATTAACTGTCTCACTGCCACGAGCATCCGGAAAACATCCACTTCAAATAGTACAAGAAAACTGCACTGAGAAATATTCTTTGTTTGATTAACAATAATTTGGTATTTTACCACATTTCGGCAAAGCTCTGCTAAAGCCTTATCACTGATCACCATGTTTCAAAGGAGACACTAAATGGAAGTGAATCGGTTAACATGCTGCAATTTGCACAGAAAAGGTTCATTATAAAAGTCTGTGTTGTGTCACTTGAGGTGGATCTGAGCTTTATAGCGACCTCAGTTTTTGTTCGTTCCAACTCCACTTTTTGCACAACTGAGAAATTCGACATTAAACGCGTGTGGCTTTAGTACGATGATAAGGAGTTAGAATAAATTGGAACTGAAACGGCTTGATACCTGCCTCAAAGCATTTTAACCAGGAGTTAAATTATGTATTTGTCAAAAAAAACAACTCTGCTACACACTAAAAGATCTTCACTTTTTTTCAGAAAATGGAGAAAGACCAAACAAGAACTAAGGTCGCTTGTGGCGAATGCATGAAACGGGGGGTGTAGATGAAGCCATACGTCTCGTGCATCAAAATCTGCTATAAGGAACCCTGGTAGTGTCAGAAACACGTACGTGGAAGTTGTCCGAACGTGAGCAGCATTAATGGATGGGCTATTTCAGTAAAAGGCGTGAAGTCATGGGTTAAGTGTAGGAGTACTTTGCCATCCCTTTTTTTTTAACCCTTGCATTGCATCGAAGGCAAGGGGAACAATTATAGAGTACGTACGCTAGAAAAGGGGGTAAGGTGTTTGCCTAAGTTATATTTGGGGAGGAGGGGGTGGGGAGCGTACATTCGCTTTTTTGTTATGGTAATAAATCAAAATGTTTCATTTTATTCACTCTTTTCAACAAAATGAGGTGCAGAATTCCATAACAAGTCCAATACTGGCTTTGTATCTCATGAATGAAAGGGCAAAATAATCCAGACAAAATGCCACTTCAAAGTTTTAGAACACCAAGATTTTGCTATGCACATTTAGCTAATGGCAACGCGCTGCTACAGGGAGGGGGGGGAGGGGACATGAGGACAACGGTTTGAATAAAAAACAGAGGGCGGGGGGGGTGAAAATTGCTGAACTCCAAATTATATATTTTAATATGGCCCCAAAGGAATAGCTATCATTACTGTTGTGATTTAACTTTTGATTGTCCTGGATTTATCTTTTTATTTTATTGTTTAATTGTTTTTGGTTGTTTTTTTTTTCGTTTTAATATTACAGTGATTGAAATCTTATAAGAAAAGTGTAAACGCTTGATAATGACACATATACAAACAAACACACACACACACTCACACAAGAAGACGTTTTCAGCTCACACTTTATCCGCGCTTATCGTTCACTGTCTACTTTTAACATCATGTGAGTTACTAAAATCAAGCAGAAAAAAAAAGACTAAAATCAAAATGTTGTATGTTAACTAAACTTTTGACAATTATTCACGTGCATACACACCGTCACAGACTTGTTTCAATAAATGTTAGAGACATAACTGTGTTCGGTCTTGCGAATAAATGAATGTCCCTATCATATTTCTGGACCCAGGTAATATTCATTCGGTTGACAGTTTTTATGAAACACGAAAAACGAAAGTCCCTGGTACCTACTGTGAGATAATACTATTCAATATGAAAATTACTTAGCGTCGTTTGGCGGTGCTTAAATGCACTGTTGCGTTTCATTTGCCTGTCTTAAAAGAAGGACACAGAGAAAAGAAATGACTATATCAAAGAGATGAGGCATCTGTGGGTATCAAGGCCTGAGGAGAAAGTGGTGCTGTTGTTAGCACAGCTGTGTGTTTATGGTTTTAATTTACCAATGGCTGTTGCTGTAAGTACGTACGCAGCCCAAGCGTTTTGCGCTAGGACCGAGTAGGTATAATTAGGTGCTATCCCTAACCCAGTCCTTATCCTCAACTCTAAATCTTATCGGATCCCCAACTCTGCCCCTGCCCTTTCAACAAAAAAACAAAAAAACAGGAGGAAAATAAAAAGAAAATCCTTGGGGGACATAGGTACTTGTAACAACCTTCTTTACTAATACAGAGCGTCAAATCTGCGTTTGGTGGGATTTGTAATATAATCTACATCCTTACAAATCCACTATTTTGCAGGATTCCTGCTGTGGTAAGAAAGCATGCTAGCATTTTGGAAGCGGGCGCTTAAAACATTATAGACAAACAGATGGTCAGATAGACAGATGCGCAGACAAGCAGGCAGACAGACAGACAAGCAGATAGGCAGGCAGCAGAACGACAGAAGGAAAGGCATACAGACAGGCAGACAGACAAACAGACGGACGGACAGGCACGGGGTCAAACAGACAGACAGACAGACAAACAGATAGAAAGACAGACAGGCAGGAAGGCAGTCAAGCAGCCAGACCGATAGGCACACGAACGAAAGGGCAAACAGACGGGATGGAAAGATAGGCTGATGAATAAGTTTGTACTTTGACTTCATAATTGATCGCCAACACAGTAACCTTTTTACCAGACCGTTAATCCCAACGACTCCGTCAGTCCCAAAGTCTACTGGGCTTACCTAAACCCAAGTACAGTTTCAATGCCAGGCAGGCAGGAATCAAAGAAAAGTAATTAAGAGCAAACGGGTCCACGAACTGGTGCTTTCAACCTCTGCGACATCCTCCTCGAAGTTTAATCCATCACAACTGGTCCCTTGCGTTTTCCACCCAATGGTCTAGAGACTTGGCCTTCAAGTTAGGATGCTCAGCTGTGTTTGAAAAGAAAATGCACAATTAATTAAGGCAAGATTTCCTATGAAGCGTAAATAAAACGACTATTCTAGTTTAATTAATTGTTATCATATTTAAGTGAAGTGTTCTGTGTTGAAATACAGAGCATCCATGCAAGACAGTTCAGCTTTCCAGCGTCAAAATAAGAGCTAGATAAGGATGATAGGAAGATCTCCTTGTCAAAACGCGCACTTAGTTCTTGTTTGTTCCGACTCCATTTTTGGCACAACCGAGAAATTCGACGTTAAACGTTGGCGGTTTTAGTATTAAGATGAGGAGTTAGAATAAACTGGAATTGTGAAACAGCTTGATAAGCGCCACAATGCATTTTACACAAGTATTAGAGTGCGCATTTGTTATACCTCTTCTACATACTGAAAGATCTCAAGATTTTCAGACTATGGAGATAGAACAAACCAGAACTCAGGTTGCGAAGAACGCTGTCCTTGCCTAGGAGGGCCATCGACTTATCTTGGCAAAAATGTATAAATCGTTCACGCCTTAACAAACAACACTGGAGTTTGTTCACGAGGATTTGCCTCAAAATCTCCAATTTTGGGTCACACCAGCCAAAGTTTGACATATTGGTGAAAAGCACGATTATTATTTTTTTTTTCATGGTACCCTTCAGCACGGAAGGTTTGTAGAAAAGGGGACATTTGTGTCAAAACTTTATTATTTACCACGACGATGATGGTGATGATGATGAAGATGTTTCGGAGGAGGTCAACGAAGATAATGGGAAGATGGGGATGGCGCGAGTGATGATTATAATGACAATGATGATGGTGATGATGATGATGATGATGCTGAGGACGACAACGACGAAGATAATGATGACGATGATGATAATAATAATAATAATTATTAGTTCGATTCTTGTTGGTGTTTTTTTTCGTTCTTCTTTTAAATTGCGGTTTTGGTCAAGTCTGTAACATCAAAACACAGAGTGTAGTAGAACCTTAACGTTAACACAAAGTGCTAAAAATACTCCTTCCTTTTACTGAGAGACTCACGACCCACGTCTCAATACTGTGAAATGAAAGAGAAAAAAATCGAATGGTAACAGCTCTGTCACAGAATAACAAATACTAAGATTGATTTTGAATTTAAGTACCATAATATTTGAGTATTGTCAATGAAACAGGATTAAATCCTTTAACTACCATTCAAAACTAAGGAGCTCCAAGGAAAAAAATCGAAGACGCTTAACTTGTTTTTTTTTCTAGGGCACAAGGAGAGAAGTTAAGAATTTGTGTTACATGTGTCCCTATAATAATGCGTTGGTGTGTTTTATATCTCCGTCTTACCCCTTGTTTTTGTTCTACTTTCAAACTGGTGAATTAACGGGGAACCATTCTTTCTTTTCTCAGGCTCATCAAAGAATCGCTGTACTTCTTCCTCCTTCTCACAGCAGAGAAGTGGCACTCTCTGCTGTAAGACGCTAGCCATACCAGAAAGCCAGGGGGGCGTTGACTTTCTCTGAATCAACTAGCGAGACAGGGATTATTTCAGCCTCACTCGTGAGCGAAGTCCCCTATACCTCTATAGTCTACATCTCACAAACAAACAAAAACGAAACAAAAAAAAGACATAGCTCAGAGCGTTACTAGCCTAAAAGTGATTTTAGCCAATGCTGTTCGCAGTGTTGTCTCATGTACCAGTTCTGATGTTACGATTCCCAACGATGTTGTCCGGTCGCATTGCACACTGATCTTAATATTAATAACCTACTTCAAATACTTTGACAAGTGGTAGCCTACGTCATATACTTCCACTAGTAGTAACTTACTTCATATACTTTGACAAGTAGTAAACTACCTCATATGCTCCGTCTTGGAGTAACTTACTTCGTATGCTTTGACTTAGTAACCTACTTCGTATAATTCGACGTGTAAGAGACGCCTGGATAAAGAGGTTTGCTGGCTAGTAAGAGCGAAGCAATGCGCACAAAAAAGCCGCCTAAAGGGTAAGGAGGTCTTACCGTGCGGATTTAGGGTCAGCAAACCTGCTAAACATCTGAAACATAATTCTAATCAAAATCATCAGGGTGAGGCATTAAGCATTGTAATTTTAAGAGCAAAAGTACACGTGTGAGAAAATTTCAAGAATCTCCAACCAGTGGTTTGGAAATAAATCAGTTTTTTCATTCTCCTGTAAAATTTCCCAAACCGGCTTTATCATGCATACGACATTATTATGCTTGGACATGATGTAATTCGTTTATCTGCACTGATGTTTTCCTTCCCCTTTTTGTCCCTGAAGACATGTGCCGCTGTTGTTATTGTTGCTGCTGTCGTCGTTGGTAGATATTATCTGGGTCAAGACTGTTTTCTCTCGGTTTTAATGTGAGATGTAAACTTTGGAGCTGGACGGGACCTTGTCGCACGGGTGAGACCGAAACAAGTCTGCCTCACTAGTTTGGACGCGACAAAACTGTCTTGAGACAACTGGAGGAAAGAGAGACCTCACTCATTGAGTCAACACAGACGCAAAACAGTCTTGAGTCTGTACACCACTATACTTAGTCTGTAATCTACATCTTTGCAGTTGGTTCCAGTAATTTCTTGTGGCATGAATTAATGATAATGTTCGTATGAGATTGTTGTTACTTGTATGTACGTACCCTAAGTTGTTACGCTTGGGGTGCCTATTTTAAAGCCTGTTTTGACTCCAGAGCTAGACACCCCCCCCCCCCACCCTCCCTGTCCTCACCCCCGAAATACTCCAAACAACAGCCTTGATAATTATTCTTTCAAATGTTCTTTTTGTTTTCCGCCGGGTTTGGTTGAGGGGGTAACAGGGCAGGGTTAAGGATTCGATAACATTTAGGATTGAAGATAAAGAGGGGTTTAGGGACAGGTGCACTAGCCTAGCCAAAAACGCTTGGGGATAGAACAAGTAACAAAACCTTGTTTTATGAAAACAGAATCTGAAACTTCACTTGAAAAGAAGAATTTTTTTTCCAGTTATGAAACCTTTTGTCCCCAGCAAATTCTATCATGATGCATGTGAAGGCCAAGAACAAGATGTGTATTAGAAATCTAAATAAAACACCCACACATCATTGTTATCGCTGCCAAAGTGTATTTACTACCAAAATATGTCACACTGAATAATACACCGTAATCCTTTGTCAGTTAATTACAGACACATTTTGTTTCGTTTCATAAATTCTATGGCACAAAATGAACTGATAATTGAAAAACCCCAAAGAAAAGTCCTTTCTAACATGCATTGTTAAAAAAAAGAAAAGGAATTTAATAATTCATGCCAGTCCTTTGTAAGTTTAGAGAATCAAAGACAACTCTTCTTCGTTCCGTGGCATGAAATGACCTCTCAGAAACGCATTATCATTTTTAAACTCACCGTAAAGGGGCATGGCTGTGGCATAAACAAACTTTCATGATTGTAATTACTTGTATTTACCAAGGGATTTAAGGATTTCTTCAGGACAAGTATTATCTGCAGTGCAGAGGAATGAGAATTTCATAATGCTCTCGGAGATCTCCCTGAAGATTTAAATCTTCATTAATTCTAACAACGCAGATTTTTCCATAATAGATTACTTTTTCTCTCTCTCTCTCTCTCTCTATCTCTCTCTCTCTCTCTCTCTCTCTCTCTCTCTCTCTCTCTCTCTCTCTCTCTCTCTCTCTCTCTCTCATCTCCTGACCTACCTGTTTTTTCGGTGCAGTTTGATGGAAATTACGACAAAAGGTGACCTTGTGTTTGTAATAATATTGTTGCAGTTGTACATGAAAAGCTCAAAATCTCTTGGTAGCGGCAAGAAACGGCTTTCCATAAAGAGACAGTGGTTGAGAATTTTATACAAAGCTTTTGAAGACTGTTGTTTTCTTCAATAACTCCGGGAGAGCGTCAGTGGAATAGAAAAAGTTGGAATTCAATTTGACAGCTCATATTCCAGTATTATTGTTTATTTTCTCCCGACGATTAGGACAATAGCAAAGTTAATGGATATGAAGGTTTTTTAAAAACGCTTTGTGAAAATGAGCACTTTTGTTTTTTACTTTTTTCTCTGCAGTTATCATGTTTTATTTTTATAAGTTTGTTATTGCTGGGACTTTTTTTGTTGTTAATGGTGTCCTTTTTTGTCGATGTTGTCGTTGTTTCTGTTGCTGCTGTTTGGGATGGAAATTTTGAACATTTATTTGTGAGTATTCTATTCCAATTTCACATAATATAATAGCAAAGATTGATGAATTTGGCCCTTGTTAAAACGCCCATAGTAAAACAGTCTTTGTCTTTTGTTTGCCATTTGCTTCGTTTTGTTGTGGCCAGTGGCCAGTGTTATCGGTGTTGTTGTTGTTGTCATTGTTCTTGTTGTGGTTGTTGCTGTTGCTGCTGTCGCTTCCGCTGCTGCCATTGGTGAAGCTGTTTGAGATAGAAACTGCAAGTTACGAGCATTATTGCCTGAAAGATGGAGAGGGTGGGAAGTCTTTAAATTACTGCCCTATTTCTCTTCTTTAAGATGTACTTGGCGCTTAAAAAAACCACACACAAAAAAAACAAATAAACACGCATGCAAAGAAGGAAAAGTTTTCTTTTAAGTTCATTTCTCCAGAATTTATTGTATGGTGTAATTTTCCTCTTGTATGTTTCTAACGTGGAGTTTTGCGAAAAACATTTATTGCCATATTTTTCCAACATTGTGATTCTAGATATTCGGCACATCAGGACAACAGAGGTATATGAGTGACCAAAGACTGAATGCTAATAAGGACTAAAGTTGTGATTTCATAAGTACGGAAGCGGAAACGGCAACGGAAATGTCAAAAACCCTTGAAATACTGAATGGTAAGAATATTTTCTTGTTTATGGAAACACCTGGAAAACCCCTTCCTTTTACTAATTGATAGGTTTTTGACGTTTCCGTTTTCGTTTCCGTACATATGAAAACACAGCTTAACGTTGAAAACAAAACTCAGAAAATGCCTCTAAGTCAACTGCACAATAATTCTTTGTAGTTCAATTCATATAACAGACGGAATTCCTTGTTTGCGTGCAAAGCTATTCAAAATACCTTAAGACTCGAGACAGATGTCCGTTTTCTTTCATAGATAAGAAATACTGAGAGATCTACGGCCGGTTGCACCTGGCACCGTTTGACGGGACGTGGGTTGTATTATTGTATTCCTATAGCCGGTTAGTCTGAAACCAAATAATTATCCACTTACGTACGCGGCGTGTCTGCCCTCACCGTCTGTGTGGTACTCTGTGACATTAGCGGTCAAAACATTTGCAAGGCAAATTCGTAAATATACTTTCTATGTTCTTTCTCTTGGGAATGTCACACCTTGAAGCCGGCCGGCCAACGTTGATCGTTATTCATGCAAATATTGGCACGGCCACTGACAAACATGCGATCGGCGTTAGCTGCAGGCAAAAAGGACTGGTCATATTGCCCAGAAGAAAGGATTGGTTTCACAAAACATAACAGATAAAGGGATTTGCCAGTAACTTGGTTAAACGCAGGGGTTCCCAACCTTTCCATCCCTACACCCCTAGCAACCTCTCACAAGTAAAGGTGATATTGTACTAAGCCCGGTCAGACAGTCAGATGCTGCCAGCAAAATGTATACCAAAGAAAATAGTGGCAGAATCTGGCCGGGCTTAGTATGATAGGGTCTTCCTTGATCCAATAAGAAAATAATAGGAATAGTGCGCACTTCATGTCTGATAGTTTCTGACTGTCTCTGATCGCGCTGATTAAGCCAGCTTCATTCAGCCATTGCGCTCCAACCACAATGAAGCAAGCAACTAATGGGAAAATTATACTGTTTTCAAATAACAATCAAAATAATAATAACACATACCTAACATTGTTACTTCACTTATTTATGGACAACACCAGTAATGAACAGATACTGGCATACCAGACTGTTTTTAAAATTATAGTTCAACTAAAAAAAAAAAAAAATATGTCCAAATCTAGAATCAGCAAATTTACATCACTCCACCCCTCCCCCTCCCCCAAACGATTAGGCAGAGTTTGAGGGTAAATTTAATTTACCTCAGCCGCCTCCCCCCCCCCCCCCCCAGCCCACCTCCAATCCTGGTTAAAGGGTATGTCCTGTGATCTCTATCATTATAGTACAGCATTTACATGGCGCCGTGTTATACCGTGTCGTAGATCCGATTTTTTTCTCATCTGCTTTATTTCTTTCCCTAGGTGTATGTTATTCAAAACCACTAAAACAATTATATTACACAAACAGTGAAGAGATTGAAAGTTTCTCACCTACTGAAATTATAGCTAAAGTTTTCGATGTTACGCCAGACAAGGAAAAACTTGCAATTGATTTTTTTTTTTTTTTTACCTTTGTTTTATCATGTTTTTCACTGATAAAAAACACAAGTTCACGGCACTTTGGAAGTTAGTTTTTGGCATTCAGACAATGAACAAAAAAGGGGTTCGCCACTTCAGATGTTTTTACATTATATGAATAAACGTGATTAAAGGGGGAAAGGAATTTAAAGTGCATTGCACTTCTAGGGGAAAGTAAGCTAATTAGATTGATACGCAATTGCAATTATGTCCATTAAAGTGAAACACCTTTTTTCTTCTTTTTTCTTTTCCTTTTTAAACCCCCACATGCCCTAACAATTCTTCTGGAGTTGGGCTCCCCATTTTCTACACTTCTCAGTATAAAGTTAGAGCAAGGGTTCTCAACCTGGGATAAATGTAGGATGGTAAATTTGCTGATTCTCGATTTGTACGTCTGCTTTGTCGGTGGCTCTGTAATGATAGGCTCAACCATTGGCCATCCACTGTGGAGTGTAGCCCTCCGACAACGGCTTCCATACTTGACTGTCCGGTGCTTTCCTCACCCATGTGGTTCCCACTCTCTTTTTTAATATCGATCTGTTTGGTCGTCCTCTTGTTCTTCTCACTGTCTTTGATTCCTATTCGGTGCAGCGTTTTGTCCATTTATTATCATTTATCCTTCCCACATGTTCAGCACATTTCCTCTTTTTTTCCAGTAATTCGAGTTTCATCCTATGGGAAGGTTGAAACTTAAATGACTGAAAAACAAACAAACAAACAAAAGGGTGGGGGTACATTTATTTTCGAAAAGTTCCCACGGCAAAGGAGACGAAACGGGTTGGGAATCCCTGAAATAGAGGCTGCCAGATTTCCTGTAATTTTACCTGATCGTCTTACAGTTTCGCAGTCACGTTCTAAGTCATAACCAGCCCTCTGGACAGTTTGGCTCCTGAAAAATGTAATGTAAAATGTAATAATTAGCTCGCATGGCGCTCAAATCCACACATACACATACACACAAAATGATGTGCTCAAAGGCGCTGAAATAAAATTAGAAACAGAATTAACATAAGATCTGTTCATCATGCTCCCAGTCACATACATTAACAGAACTTAATCTGTTTTCACCCTCAAACCTCTGACACTTAAAAGGACATCTTTCTGTTTCAAAGAAAACAGCCCTCGACAATTCAGTTTTGAATCTATGTTTTAACATTGTTGATGATGTTTTCACTTTTCTCGATGTCGACGCTAACTAGAGATAATAAGATATACATCCATATTTCTTCAATTTGTATACAAGAAATGCATTTGTTCGATAAACATCTGATAGCCACTTATTTACAGTAACTGCGAGTTTTCCATTTCAATAATCCCCTCAACGACAACAATAAAAGTTAAGATTTTTAATGTAGAGGGAATGAAACTTTCATAAGACATTAATTTTTTGCCCTGGTTTCTTTCTGTCGGGGTTGGCTGTGACAGATGGTTTCCCAGATGGTTTCAAAAGATTTTTCTTTTTAATTTCACTTTGGGGTTTGTTTTATTGTTGTTTTTTTTTCAAGACGAATCCGTAAAATCGAAGTTAGAAGACTCAGTTTTGTAGTGTTGTCACTCTCAAGGCCTGACGTGATCAGAAAGGAGTGGCAGGAGGGGAAAAAAAAGTTATCTGTCGAAGCAATATTTCGGCAGAATTAATGTAGTTAATGTCTACGCTTAGCCAAAATGATGAATTGCGTGAAAACACGGATTTGGGAGGACGAGACAAGAAAAGTGTAAACGGAAGGAAAATACGACAGACATTTTCAAATACATGGTGCTCAAGGACGTCTCTGAAGTAATAGATTTTCCAGTCATTTCCGGTCATTTCAAGGACGAAAATGAAATCGAAATTCTCTCGGGCTGTTTTTCTTTCGTGTAAAAGACCTCGTCCCATACGACCGAATGTAACCAATTGAATGGTATCAGAAGCTTTCATAGCCTTGAAAACCAGTCTAGAATTAATCGGTTCGCCGCTACAATCAAACTGACTCACAGCGACAAATAAGCCAATTATTCTTTGGGTTTGTTGGTTTTTTTTTTGTTTGTTTGTTTTTTTTTCAGAGAGGCAAAATTGGATAATAGTGTGAGGAAATGGAACTTGAGGCAAGAACTGTATGTCAGAGGACCTCGAAAGAGGAAAAATAAAGGGAAAAAGCTCTGAAAGTCGAAGGAGAAAAAGAAAAGCCGACTTAGGGAGTCAGATCGGGTATAACAAAACAAAAATATTATGGTGGGCGTGAAGTACGAAAGGACAAGAGCTCTTTAGAATTTTGTTTTTCTAATTTCAAGTATTACTAACTGTGGACCCCGGCCCTGCTAGGGATAAATCTATTCAGTAGTTTCAGATCTGTGTGGTTGTGGTAGATCTGCTTCACCTTAGCCGTACCTTTAGGTTTTATTTTCTTCCTGTTGTTTCTTTGTTTGTTTTTAGATACGTCATACTGTCTTTGCTCGTTAAGGCCCTGTACACCCCGGAGGTATTTATGAAAATGTCATTGGCTGCCCCAGTCAATGGCAAGAATTGTCGCATGGGGCAGAATGTTCAATCGTGAACACATCGCGGGATGTGATAACACGTTTGTGAAATAGGAAGGGTCGGGGGAGGGGGCAAAATTAGCGACACAAAGCCAACTCGAAAAAATACTTCCCCACCATTTCAAGTCTTCAGATCTAAACGAGAACCTTTTACAGGTCGAAAGGAAGGTACATGTAAAATTTGGTGCAAATCCAAGCTGTGTGAGCGGCGCTAGGTCATCTTAAAAATCCCGCGACGTTGTTTTTTTATTATTATTATATAAGATTTCGTGACAAGTAACTGTCTCTTTCTGCGAATGGCAGAGGACAAAATGGCATCATTTCAGACCAAATGGAAACAGAATAATAAAGTTTCCACACATCACAGGGCGAGCACAGTCTGTTGTTGTTGTTGTTGTTGTTGTAGTTGTTGTTGTTGTTGTTGTTGTTGTTGTTGTTGTTGTTGTTAGTACGATAAAGGTCAAAGGAAGATGCAAAATTGCATCGTCCATTTGAAAATTGTGAATCCAGCAAAATTTCAAAAATACTTCCTGAAAATGTTCAAAATGCACCACTTCAGACCGGAACGAACCTGGGCAAAAGCATGGATAGTATCAGTGCAGAGATGGCTGCATGGGGCCATTGAGGACATTGTGGGATCTTTTACAATCACGTGGAGAAAGAAAGAGATAGATAATAATGATCCAGAATAATTATCTGCCGTGTGAACTTTTACCGTGGTATCGACACGGAGGCGATCAGGATTACTGAAGTAAAACAAATTGCCAAGGTCAACAACATGAGATGCCAAGCCAAGCAAACAGCAGCTAGCTGTCGAGTCGATTTGTTGTCCTTGTGTATATAATAGCCAGCACCGCTCGTTCCATCTATATCTTTCGCCGCTGCTGGTGGGTGTCTGGAGTCATTCAGAGTCTAAAACAAATGGCGTCCTGCGTCAAATCTGCCTTGTCCAGCTCGATTTCAGCATGAGACGTGGACTATGGAGTAAGGGTTGTTGTTAGGGGCGACTGGTATGTTACAGTATAAGCCATTGCTGAACGATGAATACAACTCAGGATTTTCTCTATTTGGCTTTGTAATTAGACTCCGCGTCCCTACCAACATTTCTGGAGTAAAACGGAACCTCTGGCACTGGCGAGACAGAAACAAGTTTGCCTTACCAGATTCGGGGGCCAAAAAGACAGGTCTTGTGTCAGTTGGCGGGAGAGAAAGAGACCTCGCGCACTGAGTCAAAATAGACCCAAAACAGACTTGACTCAGTGGGGGCGTTAGCCTAAGGGATGAACAAGACCAAAGCTAGTGCAGGTGCAAAATTAGTGGCTCGCCGCTTAATCTTATTATAAAAAAAAATAGTGGCGGGAGTAATTCATTGTGGTGCAATTTTGGCCCTTTTTTTTTTTTTTGCTCGACGCTACAGCCTAAATGACAGTTTCAAAAATTATAAAATTTATTTTCTTAAGTATTAAGTAATCCAGCTCAATCGCAGAAATGTATTGACCGCTTATGTTGATTCAATTTTCAGGTATTTTTTAAATAAAATGTTGTAACAATGTTCAAAACAATGATCTTTGTTTTGCCTCCCTGTGGTAAGCAAATCGCACAGGAAACGATATTAATACGCGTTCAATTCCGTGCTCATAGTTTCCCTATCAGAAATAAGTAAGTAGTGCTCTGGAACGCATGAAGTCTGCAGTAAGACTGTAGATGATGGGAAGCTTTGTAGACCAAAGAGAGAGAGAGATAGAATGGTGGGTTCACTGTTTTATCCCGGATAATGCCGGGAACTTTATTTAGTTACAATTAAAACATCCACTGGTTGCCCACACTCCGGCGGTATGGGCAGTGAGTCAGTGTTTTAGGGTGATGCATAACAATTAGGCAGCGAGCCACCAGTTTGGCGCCCACACCAGGCTTAGTCTGGTTCATCCCTAAGTTGCTAGAGGCAAGAACCAAGGCGGAAATGCACAAGCATAATATAAGGTCGTGCGGGTCGTTAACCCCGGGCTCAGTGCGAGTTAGTCGCATGGCTGGAGCGATAATGAGCAGTTTCTCCCGCGTGTCAACAAGTCGTCAAACAGCAGACAGTGAGCTAAAGACCGTATGTGTGTGGCTCGGTCGTCCCAGCAAATTATAAGTGGAAATTTGTCAATGTTAAAGGTGACAGGAGACGGGCGAGCATTATATGGAGGTTGTGAGGAAAGGCTGGAATAAAGACCAAAAAAAAAAATCATGGGAAACGATGAAATAAAGAAAACATTGAATGGCGATTCTTGAGAATCGACGCGGGGGAGAAATTATGGGAGATGTGTCCTAGATGTAAGGACTTAGAACATAATTATGTGGTCTGTAGCTCCAGTTATGCAGTGCTTGAATAATACACTCCATGGTAGACAAAAAAATAAACCCCGTGTGGCCAAAGCGGGAGTGACAGCGGAAAAGAATTGGGACGGATGTTGACAAATTTTAGTGCCATCCTATTTTTATTAGACTGAACTAGCTGAAACAAATTATTGTGTCATTTTGTTCATGTTGTTGTATAATGATACGGCCTGAAATATTTTTTGTATGCATGTGTTGAGCAGCCGTTTTGTGTGTTTGGCACATTTAGGCTGTGTCAGAGTTGAAGTTTGAGACGCTATCAAGCCTTTGACAAGTGAATGCCTTGAAAACACAGTGAGAGAGATTGTCCCTGCCCCGAGCGGGACTCGACCGGCCGACCTCTTGCGTCGGGTGTAAGCACCCTGACCACTAAGCCACTGAACAGATTATGTTTCCCCGAGGTATAATATTATTACCCTTGGTACACGAAAGGAACTGAATTTTTTGTAACTTTTTTTTTTTCCATTGACCTATTCTGTCAGGTCCGAGATCACATAAGAGAATACAGATAAAAAATGAGGAAAGATAAAGTAAGGACAAGAGAAAACAAACACATGGACCTTCTCAAGCGTGCTCATTTTTTATGGAACAGAACGGGGGAAATCAATGAATTAGCTCATGTTAAGTGTTTCATGTTCTTGCAGTGGGTGGACATTAGTTTGGGACATAGTCCAGGGAAGACACATAAATATGAGAGGGGATATAGGAAGACCGAGAAGAAAAAAACAAATAGATGGACTGTTTCTTGAACATACCCATATGGAATAGAAAAGGGGAGACAAATTAGTTTATGTTTCTGCAATGAAGTGAAGTTATCTTGGAACCATAGCTATTTATTGCTATGTTAACTAACAACGTAAAAATGTTCATGTCCAGTAGTCCGATCGTCTCTCTATAGTGGATAATCTGACGACGTAGATAACAAAAGAAAGGTACAATTTTACCTCTACCAGACATTGTAATTTTTCCGAATGGTATCCGCCAGCAGTCCTGAAATGTCACGAAAGCTATTGGTGGTTTTTCCGACGTCGCCGGAGTAAATCAGACAGACAATTTAGCTTCTGCCCCCCCCCCCCCGGACAAACCCTGATCTACTAGGTCTGGACCAAGTGACAATAACAGACTCACCCTATCAGTTTGGGCATAGGGATTTTGCTCCCAAAGTCTCTTCAGAAAGTGATTCGAGTTGGGGAACTTCTGGCTCTCCTGCTCTATGGTATTAATAAACCATAGCCAGTGTATCTACTTGGTATTTCTGTTAATTCGAAATATATAAGAGGATTTAACAACTGTCACTGATCACTGATTTATTGTTTTTGTTTTGTGTTTTACATAACATTTGAGTCTCTATCATTTAAGTCTCTATTCATGTATCACTATGGTGAAATGCAATCTAAACGGGAAAAATGACGAGGGAGAAGAGAAGTAAAACATTAAGTAACAATGATAAGTCGTATGAAACTCAGCTTGCAGGGAGGTTTTAGTTGTTCCCCTTGTCATTAATCTAAAGGCTGCAGTTCAGACGCAAATATGCCCAGCTTAGTGGAAGTCTAATGATGTAAACACTGGCTCCAATCATGGAAGAGTATTGCCTTGAAATTTGCCATGCGCGTTTTGCTGTTTTTGGGTGGGTTTTTTTTTTTCAATGTATCCAAATCCATTGGATACCCCTTTTACCTTCAGACAGTACTCACTTAAACACAATAATATTTAAAAGCCTAATCTGTTGGGCATGCATAATTAGGTACTGGCTCTGTATCAAGACGATCTTCTGTTGGCGATTTTTCATGTAATATCAGAACATTCAGCATAATTATGTCTTGTATTCCATTTCATTCTGTTGAAAGCAGTGCCAACGGTGGAAATATCTCTGATAAAATGCCCTACAAAATACACGAGTACAGGGAAACCCAAACAAGACTTTCTACAGGTAACGCACTTGAATTTTGCAGGATGACACCGATTATTTTAGATATGGAAATCATTTGAAAAAGTTAGCTTGGTCAGCACATGCTGTTTTTCTGTGCAAAGAAAGAACTGAATGTGACAAATCAAAACATGTCAATTTTCTTCCCTCAGCTTAGGAATAAAGGCCAAAAATACAATGCTTGTACATGTGATCTGAGTACCTGAACGTAGTCCTCTATTCAAAATTTGATTGAATTGATTTCTAAAGGCAAATTTAATAACAGTCACAGCTACAATATAGAATAGGAAAATGTAGTTGCTGGCTCTTGAAACAGATAAATTTGTTGTTGTTGTTGTTGTTGTTGTCTTTGTTCTGTTGTTGTTGTTGTCTTTGTTTGCTTACGCTGACAAAATTATATTTCCCAATGGTTAAGGTTCACTTAATAGATTCATATTTCTTTAACAGGCTTCATGCGTGATACAACAATGTTCTAAATGAACTTTGGGGATCAGCTCAATTAATCCGTGATCACCCTGGAATTAACTGCGCCATATTAAATCACATACAAAGTCCCTCTTTTCCTGAATCCTTTTCAATACTAGACAGCAGAATAGATGTTTATTGTCTTATTCATAATCACTGGGACGCCTACGCCACTAGAATATGAGCGTCTCGAAAAGATCCACCCCTTTTTTTTTTAAAGAGTAGTATGGTGAACATAAAGAATGTTTTTGTCCGGAAATACCTTTATTTTTTTGTTTATTTCAATCAAAATCTCTAATACCTCCTAACTTGTGTCTGCCTGAAGCAGTGAAGGCTAAAGCTTTTCGCAAGACGGGATCTCTAATTGCTTTGTCTGGCAAACTTCTGAACCCTCACGGGCTAATCTGGAACGGCTTTTGTTTTATTTCTGTCCATTCTTGCCGGGCTTTTAGTGGAACTTGATGTCAGTTGGCCAATTTGATCACACAGTTGGACGGCAAGATGAGATCTCCCAACGTCAAGTGGTGTCTTTTATATCCTTCCTTTTCCATTTCATTTTTTTCTGTGGTATTGATTTTTTGGATGTTTTATTTTTCTTTTCTTTTTTTATTTCTCCGCCCTCCCCCCCCCCCTTTCGTTGATCGCGTTTCTTATTATTTCATAATCCATCTCTTTCTTCCTAGTCTTCGATGTTATGTTTTAAAAAAAATTAACATCAATATCTATTCGCTCTTCTCTTCGTCACTGTCCTGTTTTTTTATCAGTTTGCTCATTGTCACGACAGTGAAAATCTTATTGTTTCAGTACTGAAACAGCGCTATTTTCAGCAGCATCACTGAGATGGTCACTGTCGGTGGCATTCCTATGTTTTGTCCTTTTTCACATCTGTTTTCATTTTCGCTCTTAAATTTTCACTCCTACTCCGTCCCGTCAATTTTTGTGCCCGACCTCTCAGCATTTTTCTGGACTCAATAGTTCTTTCTTAATGATTACATGCACTCCTTTCTTGTTAACATCAATGAATCTATTCTCTTCGCTCTTTTTTTCCTCATTCAGTCATTCACCCTTGCGTTTCTTATGTTTATATTTGCCCCGAACAAATCAGTCTGAAGAACTGTCCAACTCGGACAAATATGTGGCTCTGATCAATTGTACCATGAATTAACAGCGTGTTTCTCAAGCTTCAACGGCCGTTTTCCCAGAATGGCGACAGATTAACAGCCTTGTGGAGCAGCTCTCGGTCTGCTGCCCTGCCCCAGGGACTAAAGTATTTCCTTCTTTCCTTTTTGTTTCTTCCGTTAACACTGTTCCTCAAAATATCTGCTTGGAGCTGAACGATACAGCGTACTGGACCATCTGTAAGCTCTCCAATGATTATGACCCTCAGAAATATATACATAGAGGTTCCTATCGCCTTAAGGATTGAAGTCACCCCGTAGAGATCGCATGTGGAGAAGAGTCTACAGCCTCGATTTCATTTATTTATTTTTTTTAATTCTTAGAATTTTTATTTCTTCAATAGAAACGAACTGCTGGAATAAAGACACGGTTAAAGAGCTTATTTCTGTATATTGCTTAAGTGAAAAAATGCTAAAACTGAGATACGGAGCAAAATGTTTTATTGCTTTCGTGCACTCTTTGTCTATGGAAGCTTCAACTCTTTCAAAGTACCTGACAGTAACACTAGCGGTCCGGAATGTATGTGCGCCGCACAAAGGACAGTAAATTCGCTGATCTTTATGTACACGACTATTATTTGTTTTGGAGTCCAGGCAGATTTAGGCATGGTATGGAGCAAACCTCTCTGATGCACAGATGTGTCGTGCAGAAAAAAATACAGTTCAGTCGGGAATTATACACTGAACAAATCACTCTGGTAATTGATAGAGAACCTCCAGAAAACAAGCTAATAATATTTTATCCACGGAATAGGTAATAACCTTAAATAGTATCCAGATTCATGAAATTCTTGTGGCCGACTGAGTTTTTGAAAGCGTTGATCTCTTGTAGTATCTTTTACCCAAAATTTCATTTATTTATTATATTGTTATCGTTATTATCATGGTTATTATTATTATTATTATCATCATCATCATTATTATCGTTGGTGGTGGTGGTGGTCGTCGTCTTATTTTGAAATAACAATTTGCAAGTGTTAGGGAGGTATCATACCAAGCCTGGAACTGCAGAGTCAACTGCTGGCAGACAAGAAGTGCACACCATAATTTCCTATATTTTCTGAGTAAATCCAGGAAGGCCCTATCACACCAAGCTCGGTCAGACACAGTCAGCTTCTGCCACTATTTCTCGGGTGTATATTTTGCTGGCAAAACCTTTTTTAACCTGTTCCATGAACTGGTACGCTAGCATGGTATCAGTGGGCGTGCACCTGTCGATGCAAACGGCAGGGCGGAGGAGGTTTCATCTAACCCAACGGCCACATGCTAGGGCACAATGTGACCCTCAGTATTTGAGTCCTTCATATTGGCCCCCGGTAGCGATGTGGTCATAGGCTTGTTTGCCTAAATCACAGACGAAGAATTGAGCAAACTTCCCGGACGCAGCTTCGAAGCTGGCGGCAGCAGGCCAGTGGTTGATTGATAGGGCAGATGGCAATATACCGTCACTCTGGCCTGGATATCGTGACACAGAGCATCCACCAGTATTGGTGTTCTTTGGTTTGGGTCTTTCACCCTAGTCAGTTGGGACTGCGAGGCTGTGGAGTAGCCTACAGGCAGCCGGTCAGGCAATATGACTGTCCCTCTGGCATCCTCCTGCACCTGGATACATTTCCAGTCGTCTTGACCCTGTCTTGCCACTTGGATAAGTTGTGTCCAGGCCAGAGAGTGAGTCTGATGTTTGCGCAGCTCTTTTTCACTAAAAACAAACTCTTTGCGCCAGTCTTAACACTCACCTCGTCTTCTTTCATTTTGCGCCATTCTTAACACTCACCTCGTCTTCTTTCCTCTCAAAATTCCAACGGCGATGGGCGAGTGCGGTGGCAGCAGGTTTGGATAGACTGGAAGCTGTTAGCACAGACCTACACGTTGGTGGCTGTGGGCTATGGTCGCTTCATCGTCGATTGAAGTGGAGGCGTGGGGAGGCAGCACCCACAGTAGCTGAGCAGCCTTATTTAAGGATAGCACTGCTCACCTCAACTGAGGAAGGGGCTAGAAAAGGTGCCCTAAAGAAAGCCCACTTCACATCACCCTGACTGGTATACCGCGACCAGTGGGGATCCCTTTTTGCGGTCGAAACAAAAAGAAATTCAGCTTACTCAGGGTAGGAGCCTGGAATATACGCACACTACAGGACAACTCAAACAACCCGGAAAGACGCACTGCACTTATTGCCATTGAGCTCAGCAGGTACAACCTGGACATAGTGGCACTCAGTGAGACCAGACTCCCTGATAGTGGCCAACTCAAAGAGCTCAGTGGTGGATACACCTTCTTCTGGAAAGGCAAGGGTGCAGTCGAACCGAGACAGCATGGTGTTGGATTTGCAATTAAAAATGACCTTGTCAGAAACTTGCAGTCCATGCCAATTGAAATAAATGACAGGCTAATGACACTCAGGATCCCAGTTGGGAAAAGCCAGTCAGCCACCCTCATTAGCGCATATGCGCCCACCATGACAAACCCAGATGAAGCCAAAGACAAGTTCTATTCTGATCTAGAATCTGTCATATGCTCTGTCCCGGCAGCTGAGAAGCTGATTCTCTTGGGGGACTTCAATGCTAGGGTTGGCTCCGAAATCTCAGCGTGGCCAAATGTTTTGGGCCCTCATGGAGTTGGTTCATGCAATAACAATGGGTTGCGCTTACTTACTTTGTGCGCTGAATTTGGCCTGTTCATTACCAACACAAATTTTAGTCTCCCCGTGAGAAACAGAACGTCATGGATGCATCCCCGCTCAAAGGATTGGCATCTCATAGACTATGTCATGGTGAGGAAGTCTGACAGAAAGGATGTCCTTGTAACAAAGGCGATGTGTGGTGCCGAGTGTGGAACTGACCACAGACTCATTGTTTGCAAGCTCAGACTAACATTGAGGCGCAATACACGCCCTCAAGGGAAAGCGCCACCTAAACGCCTAAATGTTTCAAAACTCTGCTCAGCTGAGAAACAGAGCGAGCTCTCATCAGAACTCTCCTCAAAATTGGATTGCGTGACTTTTGACCCTGAGAACATTGAACAGAGCTGGACTGACCTAAATACGACTGTACACTCTTACGCCAGCAGCACAGTTGGTTTTCCTGTCCGCAAGCACCAGGACTGGTTCAATGATAATGATAATGAAATCAAAGTGCTCATCAAAGAAAAAAATAGTCTCATCCAAGCTCACTGCAGTGACCCCTCTTCCACAGCAAAAGCTGATGCACTGCGTGCATGTAAGGGTGTACTCCAGAAGAAGCTGAGGAAAATGAAAAATGACTGGCTTGAAGAGCGAGTAAGAGAAACTCAGAAATATGCCGACACAAACAACACTAGAAAGTTCTTTGAGAGCCTCCGAGCTGTGTTTGGACCATCCCGCTCTGGCACTACGCCACTTCTTGCGTCAGATGGTTCAACACGCATTGTTGAATTGAATGCCATAATTCAGCGTTGGACAGAACATTTCGGAGGTGTGCTAAATCGGCCATCAAATATAAATACTGAGTCCATTGACCGCCTCCCTCAGAATCCTATTAATGCAGCTCTTGCCAAGCCATTCACAGCAAATGAGACCCGAACTGCCACAAATCAGATGTCCTATAACAAATCACCAGGCGTGGATTCAATTCCTGCTGAGGTGTATGCCTTCGGTGGAGAAAAGCTTATTGAAAGGTTGACCGAGTTGTTCAATCATATGTTGAAAGCAGGGAAGCTGCCACAGGACTTCAAAGATGCTTCAATCATCCATCTGTACAAAAACAAAGGGGACAGCCAAGTCTGTGACAACCATGATTTGAGGTCTTTATTTTAGGAGGTTCGCTGCCCTTGGCATTTACACCTCACTTTACTTGTTTTATTATTTCTTGTTCTGGCGGGGGGGGGGGGGGGGGGGGAGATGATATAGATAAATTTTAATCTATTAATTTCAATTTTGCCCGGGCAGCGGCCTTTCGGCCTGCTCTTTACGATTTCCAACTGCCAAGGTATCTTTGTTCTTGTGACAAATATCAAAAAAAAAAAGCGGTGAAACTCACACCAGATAGCAGTTTTACGGAAAAAGTTTATGTGACATTTCTCATCCTATTATCAGACAAATTTACTTCTCCATTTCTGAGGAATCGATGAAAACGGGAAGACGGTGTTATACAGAAATCATACACAATAATGGGCAGATTAAAAAACAATATTGATTCAATGAAACGAAATCCCGCAATAGAATAATACGAAGTGCACGATAACAGGAGCAACATTCAATATTTTTATGAAATGCCGCAGCCTATGAGACCTTCAGTTGCAATGCATAGCATGATAGCAAGGCCACCTTGGATAGAGCCGGTCATCAATCTAATTCTCTGTGACACCTTTGACAGCGCCCCAGGCGATGTTTCATATCGTTTTGACAGATTCTGTGGACGCAAAGTTAAATTTTTAGAGATGTCCCCTTATTTTGTTTTTCTTGACCACTTGAACCATATTTCCACTATGGAATACAACAATACTCATTAGGAACGAGATACACATTTAAACGCTGTAGGGTGGTGTTTGACTAATTAAGGGGGCTTTCATACTTACCCCGGAACGTCATAGCCTGTTGATGCCAGCAAAATAATAATAATAATAATAATAGTTCGTCCATCAGGTATGATGATGACCTTAACAACACCAGAGGAATAAAGAACAGAAATTGTTGAGAATTTCAACACATGGACAATAAAGAGAAGTAAAGGACACAGAGGACAGAATGGAAAGACTGTTCTTTCATGACTTATGGCTTCTCATGTGACTGATAAGTCCTATTTTTGCCCTGCAGACCCTTCCGCATAAATGACAAGAGTGCTCCGTTGGTTCAGTACCACTGGGCCTTTTCTTGCGCCGTTCTCTTTTTTTGATAGCCTGCTGGACTCTATCAGCTTCCCATGCTTTGCTGCCTCTGGTAAGGGCCGCCCTCCAATTTGCACGATCAAGCGAGAGCTTTTCCCACTCACTCACATCAATGGCAAAGGCCTTCAGTGATTGCTTGAGAGTGTCTTTGTAACGTCTCTTTGGGGCCCCAACATTCCTCGTTCCATTGGAGAGCTCAGAGAAGAAGATTTGCTTAGGGAGTCTGGAGTCGGCCATTCTGACAACATGTCCTGCCCAACGTAGCTGAATTTTTTTCAGGTGGCAGAAGATGCTCAATTCCTTGGCACAATTGAGGACCTCCGTGTCTGGAATTTTATCCTGCCATTTGATCCTTAGGATCTTTCTAAGGCAAGCCAGATGAAAGTGATTTAGCTTTCTGGCATGCGATTGGTACACTGTCCAGGTTTCAGCCCCATAGAGTAGGGTGGGAAGGACCACAGCATTGTACACTTTCAGCTTAGTGTCTGTGCGGATGCCGGCAACATCCCATACTCTCTTTCGAAGCCTGCCAAATGCAGAGCTGGCTTTGCTGATTCTTGAGAGAATTTCAGTATCAACACGAGCCGCGGAAGACAGTGTACTGCCAAGATAGGTGAAGTTCTCCGACACCTTCAGAGGACTTTGATATTTGGGGTCACAGGATACTTGTCGTCTGGAGTAGGCTGATGGAGCACTTCCGTCTTCTTTGTGCTTATTGTGAGGCCAAAGTTGTCACAGGCACTAGAGAACTTATCAACACAGTTTTGCATGCTATCCTCATCGTGTGCCAGAAGTGCACAATCATCAGCAAATAGTAGGTCACAGACTTGAGTACTTTTGGTTTTGGTTTTTGCCTGAAGTCTCCTGAGGTTGAATAGACTGCCATCAGTTCGGTACTTGATGCTTACCCCTTGAGGAGGAGAGCTAAAGGCTTCTTGTAGCATTGCTGAGAACATGATGCTGAACAGAGTTGGGGCTAAGACACAACCTTGTTTTACCCCATTTGTGACAGCAAAGGGCTCTGAAACACTGCCGTTGCTTCTGACTGCAGCTTGCATGCCATCATGAAACTGGCGCACTATTGTGATGAATTCGGGTGGACACCCAAACTTCGCCAAGATTTTCCAGAGGCCTTCACGACACACTGTGTCAAATGCTTTTGTGAGGTCAACAAATGTGATATACTGCGCTTTATTTTGTTCCATGCATTTTTCCTGAATCTGTCTGGCAGCAAAAATCATATCCGCCGTTCCCCTCTCTTTACGAAAGCCACATTGGCTCTCGGGAAGCAAGTCATTTGACGAGAGGTGATCAAGAAGGCGATTCAGAAGCATTCTTGCCAATATTTTGCCAGCAATTGAAAGTAGAGAGATTCCCCGATGGTTGTCACAGACTTGGCTGTCCCCTTTGTTTTTGTACAGATGGATGATTGAAGCATCTTTGAAGTCCTGTGGCAGCTTCCCTGCTTTCAACATATGATTGAACAACTCGGTCAACCTTTCAATAAGCTTTTCTCCACCGAAGGCATACACCTCAGCAGGAATTGAATCCACGCCTGGTGATTTGTTATAGGACATCTGATTTGTGGCAGTTCGGGTCTCATTTGCTGTGAATGGCTTGGCAAGAGCTGCATTAATAGGAGTCTGAGGGAGGCGGTCAATGGACTCAGTATTTATATTTGATGGCCGATTTAGCACACCTCCGAAATGTTCTGCCCAACGCTGAATTATGGCATTCAATTCAACAATGCGTGTTGAACCATCTGACGCAAGAAGTGGCGTAGTGCCAGAGCGGGATGGTCCAGACACAGCTCGGAGGCTCTCAAAGAACTTTCTAGTGTTGTTTGTGTCGGCATATTTCTGAGTTTCTCTTACTCGCTCTTCAAGCCAGTCATTTTTCATTTTCCTCAGCTTCTTCTGGAGTACACCCTTACATGCACGCAGTGCATCAGCTTTTGCTGTGGAAGAGGGGTCACTGCAGTGAGCTTGGATGAGACTATTTTTTTCTTTGATGAGCACTTTGATTTCATTATCATTATCATTGAACCAGTCCTGGTGCTTGCGGACAGGAAAACCAACTGTGCTGCTGGCGTAAGAGTGTACAGTCGTATTTAGGTCAGTCCAGCTCTGTTCAATGTTCTCAGGGTCAAAAGTCACGCAATCCAATTTTGAGGAGAGTTCTGATGAGAGCTCGCTCTGTTTCTCAGCTGAGCAGAGTTTTGAAACATTTAGGCGTTTAGGTGGCGCTTTCCCTTGAGGGCGTGTATTGCGCCTCAATGTTAGTCTGAGCTTGCAAACAATGAGTCTGTGGTCAGTTCCACACTCGGCACCACACATCGCCTTTGTTACAAGGACATCCTTTCTGTCAGTCTTCCTCACAATGACATAGTCTATGAGATGCCAATGCTTTGAGCGGGGATGCATCCATGACGTTCTGTTTCTCACGGGGAGACTAAAATTTGTGTTGGTAATGAACAGGCCAAATTCAGCGCACAAAGTAAGTAAGCGCAACCCATTGTTATTGCATGAACCAACTCCATGAGGGCCCAAAACATTTGGCCACGCTGAGATTTCGGAGCCAACCCTAGCATTGAAGTCCCCCAAGAGAATCAGCTTATCAGCTGCCGGGACAGAGCATATGACAGATTCTAGATCAGAATAGAACTTGTCTTTGGCTTCATCTGGGTTTGTCATGGTGGGCGCATATGCGCTAATGAAGGTGGCTGACTGGCTTTTCCCAACTGGGATCCTGAGTGTCATTAGCCTGTCATTTATTTCAATTGGCATGGACTGCAAGTTTCTGACAAGGTCATTTTTAATTGCAAACCCAACACCATGCTGTCTCGGTTCGACTGCACCCTTGCCTTTCCAGAAGAAGGTGTATCCACCACTGAGCTCTTTGAGTTGGCCACTATCAGGGAGTCTGGTCTCACTGAGTGCCACTATGTCCAGTTTGTACCTGCTAAGCTCAATGGCAATAAGTGCAGTGCGTCTTTCCGGGTTGTTTGAGTTGTCCTGTAGTGTGCGTATATTCCAGGCTCCTAGCCTGAGTAAGCTGAATTTCTTTTTGTTTCGACCGCAAAAAGGGATCCCCACTGGTCGCGGTATACCAGACAGGGTGATGTGAAGTGGGCTTTCTTTAGGGCACCTTTTCTAGCCCCTTCCTCAGTTGAGGTGAGCAGTGCTATCCTTAAATAAGGCTGCTCAGCTACTGTGGGTGCTGCCTCCCCACGCCTCCACTTCAATCGACGATGAAGCGACCATAGCCCACAGCCACCAACGTGTAGGTCTGTGCTAACAGCTTCCAGTCTATCCAAACCTGCTGCCACCGCACTCGCCCATCGCCGTTGGAATTTTGAGAGGAAAGAAGGCGAGGTGAGTGTTAAGACTGGCGCAAAGATGAAAGAAGACGAGGTGAGTGTTAAGACTGGCGCAAGGAGTTTGTTTTTAGTGAAAAAGAGCTGCGCAAACATCAGACTCACTCTCTGGCCTGGACACAACTTATCCAAGTGGCAAGACAGGGTCAAGACGACTGGAAATGTATCCAGGTGCAGGAGGATGCCAGAGGGACAGTCATATTGCCTGACCGGCTGCCTGTAGGCTACTCCACAGCCTCGCAGTCCCAACTGACTAGGGTGAAAGACCCAAACCAAAGAACACCAATACTGGTGGATGCTCTGTGTCACGATATCCAGGCCAGAGTGACGGTATATTGCCATCTGCCCTATCAATCAACCACTGGCCTGCTGCCGCCAGCTTCGAAGCTGCGTCCGGGAAGTTTGCTCAATTCTTCGTCTGTGATTTAGGCAAACAAGCCTATGACCACACCGCTACCGGGGGCCAATATGAAGGACTCAAATACTGAGGGTCACATTGTGCCCTAGCATGTGGCCGTTGGGTTAGATGAAACCTCCTCCACCCTGGCCGTTTGCACCGACAGGTGCACGCCCACTGATACCATGCTAGCGTACCAGTTCATGAAACAGGTTGTACTGGATTACATGTTACCAGTAGCAGATTTTTCTGACCTGACGACAATAATAATGATGTTATAATTACTTTGTAATCATAAGAAGAGGAAGAACCTATTAAAAAGAAACCAACGTGGGAGCTGCTTATTTATTTATTTTTTTGCCCAACATTCTACAGTTAATTATTGAAATTGCCTTCTCCGAACTGGGGATATATCATGGCAAAAATCATGTTTATCCCAGAAACTTCTTATTAAACTAAGATTATGAGATAAGAAATCACGTTTCGCAATGAAGAATCATTACAAGAGGCGATTATCCGAAAATGTACGTATTAATCTCGGTTGCGTAGATATTTCATCTTAAGCTGGGTTTTCATGTGTTCGGAAACGGTTAGGGAAACGGAGACGTAAAAAACTCCTCAAGTAGTGAAGTACTAAGAACGTATTTATGTGTACGGAAACGGTGTTTCTGTACACACGGAAATACCGTTTCTTTTTACTACTTTATAGATTTTTTACTTTTCCGTTGCCGTTGCCGTTTCCGTTTTTGCGCAATTGAAAACACAGCTTTAGGCTTATAATTGACACGTACAGTCTTAACCCAGAATATTAATGTCTACGATTTGGAGCACAAATTTTAAGGTTGTATTGGGTCATTTTCACAACGCTATTTTGGGCGTCTATCTATCTGAAAGGATTCCCAAATGACCTTGAATTGTAATTTAAGGATTAATTTGTTTATTCATCCATCCAAGCCGTCAACAGCAACAACGATGCGCCTGAGGAAATGTAAACCAAACTGAACTATACCAGTAAAAAACCCTGGTCTAATTCAAATCATTTAGATAAACACAGATCCGGTTGATACTCTTAGGGCTTTGCTCACGCCCACATACATACAAATACGCATAAAAAAAAACAAACTCTGAAAAAAAAAAAAAACAAAGATTGTATTTGAAATTCCCAACAGCACTTACAAATATCTAAACAAACCGAATAATAAGGATAAAATCCCCTCTCCCCTCCCCCCCCCCCTCCCCTCCAAAAAAAAGGGAGCAAATTATCAGTCACTGCGACTTTTATTCAAGTTTAAAATCACTGGCCAAAAACAAGTTAATGGAGGCTATCAAATTGCGTTTAGTATGGAAAATCCATACGGTAATTAGCACGGGAGCGTATCATCCAATTTCAATAGACCAAAACTAATTGGATGGTGACATCACGATATTGAGTTTCAATGAGACCCAGCTAGTCGGCTAGTGTGCTAGCTCTCACTATAAGCAAAGATACTAGAAACTATAAGATGAGACACTGTCTTCTTCGTATCACCAAAAAAAAAAAAAACGTGCACACAATTTGCGCGCTGATAGGGAGCGGGACCCATGGCGCACAGTATGAAAAGAATGCTTGATATAATGGTAAATTTATGATGCAAAATAATATTGTCACAGTGGTACTGTGACGAAAAAAAAAAAAGAACTAGCCAGAGTTTTCCTACAGCGAGTGAGGTTATAATTCCACAATAAGTGATGTCAATCAAGGCCCATCTGTAGCGATAGCTGAACAGTGAACAAAATTCAATATTTTTCCTATTTGGCTTTGTGAAATACGGCACTTTTCATGACTTCTGCGCGTTTGCCGCTAGATGGCGGTGGGAAATCTGTGCACTCTAAAAGTACTAGCTGTCTTGTCTTACCAATTGTAGTGTCTTTGCTATAAGTCAATGTAGTGACGTCACCATCCAATTAGTTGGCCGATGAGACTCGGGTAAGGCGTAACCAGGCTAAAATCTATTGTTGAGTTGTTGTTTTTTTATTTGTCAGTATGTTTTTTTCAACTCTAGTTGAAAGCATTTCCAGTAGTGTAATAGTAATTGTGATAACAATGTGTAGTATTATAAAGATATTTTGCCTAGAGAGAGAGTAAATTATCATTTACCGAAGTGACCTGCAGCTCTAGAGAACGAAGTTGTTGTTTTTTTTTCAATGGTGGCAGAAGCCGTAAGGAGGCTTTGTGACCAATCTTAGAAATTAATTTTCTTTTAGAATTAGGATGGATGGATAGATAGATGGATCGACTGGTGGAAGGATGGATGGATGGATGGATAGATGAATGGATGGATGGATGGATAGATGGATGGGTGGATGTGCGGATGGATGGAATGGATGGATGGATGGATAGGTGGAGAGATGAACGGATAGCTGGATGGATGGATGAATGGATGGATACAGTTTCATTGTAGCTTTTGTATGTTTACTCATAATGGTAATGTTTTTATTACTCTTCTGACATTACACAGCAGCTTTGTTGCTTACGTATATAGTCTTTCTAATGTTTTAATTGTAAATGCGCTTGTCAACAAAATAAAAATTATCAGACTGCTGCGTTATTTTCCTCATTGTCATAACAATTAAATGAAATTATCTCAGTCTGTTGCATCTTTTAACAAAGTGAAATGAAGCTTGAGTTTACAGTTCCCGAAAAATGACATTAAGAGCAATGAATTCTCCTGCCACAGTGAACAGGCTTTGTCCTGCACTGATGGGAGCCGTGATTCTCCATGATAATTTGAGACAAAGCATAAATTTTATCTGGGCGGTTCCGGAATCGTTTAGTGCAAATTGCATTTCCTCTGTGGTTCAAATTGTTACAACAATCTCTGAAGCGATCTAGGATAATAAAACGCTAGCAACTTCAGAAAAGCTGGTGACGCAGAGGAATTTGTTAGGCAACTTGGCATTTCTGTCACTCATCATATAACAACACAAACAGCAGTTCGCTGTGGTTGTTTTTCATAGGAATCTCTTTTCTTGTGCCTCTTTGATGCGGAGGAGTTTCTCATGCACACAATATTCTTTGGTATTTTCGACACTTTTAGTCCGCTCATCCGATTTCAGCTGTTAAGCTGTGTTTTCATGTGCACAGAAGACGGAAAAGGCAGCGGAAATGGCAAAAATTCATCAAGCAGTAAAAAGAAAGAGTGTTTCCATGTGTATGGAAATGGTGTTTCACTACTTGGAGGGTATCTGACGTTTCCTTTGCCGTTTCCGTTTCCGTTTCGGTTTCCGTACACAGGGAAACCCAGCTTTACGTTAGTAAACATCTTTCTTTTAGGCAGATCACTGCTCTAAGCATTAAACCAGTCATATCCATCTTTCAACTGGGCAGGTTTTTATTCTTCGAAGAACCAAGTAAGTAACTGGCATAGTTACGAACAGAATGATTCGCATGTCCGAAGATAGAAGTCATTACAAAATTAGCCTTGGTCTCGATTTCAATAAATACTTACCTGCACTGATAAGAGTGCGGCTTTGTGACTTTGCAATGTGCCTTTCCTTATATTTCTATTAACAGGGAACCAAACACCTTCAAATTGTATGAGCTCGTTTCTTTTTAATAAACAATTCTTATTGATGATGGTTGTTCGATGTACCGTCACATACAGTTTATCCAATCCTTATCATTTTAGTGGTCTTGCCGACTGCATCCACTCCGATCCACTATTTTTACTGAAATTGACGTATGAAAAAATAAAACACTCTTTACCTCTGTATTTTGTCCATACCATCCGTTCCGCTCCGCTCCTCACCGCTACAGAGGCAAAGAGAGTTTTTCGTGCGTCAATGTCCGAAAAAATAGTGGAGCGGATGTTGTGGACAAGACCACTTAATGGTTCTTTTCTTTCGCACACTGCACTAATAGCACAAAACTGAAGAAAATCTGTCTTTTTTCAGTGAACAGATTGTCTCACGAGGACATTGCTACAACTTTCACCTTCGGTGCATGATGTTGGTGTTGTGTTGTTTTTGCTATCTGTCTTGTTTGTTTGTTTGTTTGTTTGTTTTCTCTCTGGGGTAGTAGCTCGCGTGGTTATAGGACAGATTGGGATACGGTTCGTCAGCTGACCGGTTAGTCCATACTGAACCTACAAAGACACTCCCGCCGGTGTTAGCAAGTTGTAGAGATGGCCCAAAAACACAACAAATTACTCCCCTTTGGCTACACTCCCCCTTGGCTACACTCCCCCTTCCTTCCTCGTCTCCATCGGTGAATTGTTTGTCTAGAGCCAAATATAAGACAGGGCTGGCTTCAAAACCTAACTAGCTTGCGGAATGCAATAAGATACGCATTTGGGGCGTAAGATATAAGAAAAATGTTCAGAATGAGTTTGCGTGCTTTAGCATCAATGTTTCCAGCTCAAACAAATAGCAACAGCGCCTTATCCACCTGTATGTGCATAAAATGTTCAGGACCCGTAAATGACATGATAGAAGGATGGATGGATGGATGGATATAATGGTTAAGAGGGAACAGAGTGAAGTTGTTAACTCAAGCCACGGTGTAGATGGATGGACAGATGAATGGATGGATGGATGGATATAATGGTTAAGAGAGAAGAGAATAAAGCTGATAATTTGCAGCCACAATAAAACATGTTTAATTATTTACAGTCAGTCACTTTTTACCGACAATAGATGGCCTCTTTGTGCGGTAGGCTGTTATAAAACAAGAAACACAAACGCGCCTTTGCTACACTTTGCCCCGGCCTATCTAACATTCCCTGCCAATTTAGCGTATAAAGTGACAAATTCCCCAAGGACTCGTCAGGTCAACTTGTACAACAATTCCTTCTGTCATTTAAGCCGTTCTGTGACCACCAAAGTCCTTGCCTGTCACAGTTAGAGTGGGAGATAAACCCCCTCTCGGTTGTAGGCGTTAGAGTGGAAATACAGTTTATGGCGTAGGGAGATATAGATGTATGAGTAATGGGTCTGGTAGGACTCAAAGAGTGGAGATTTGATTATGATAGTCAAAAATGTTGATAGACAGACAGACAAGCAGATAGATAGATAGATAGATAGATAGATAGATAGATAGATAGATAGATAGATAGATAGATAGATAGATAGATAGATAGATAGATAGATAGATAGATAGATAGATAGATAGATAGATAGATAGATAGATAGATAGGTAGTATGCAGACAGACAGACAGAAGATAGACAGAGAGACAGACAGATAGATAGATAGATAGATAGATAGATAGATAGATAGATAGATAGATAGATAGATAGATAGATAGATAGATAGATAGATAGATAGATAGATAGATAGACAGGTAGATAGATAGGTAGATAGATAGACAGACAGACAGACAGACAGATAGACAGTGAGACAGAGAGACAGATAGATAGATAGATAGATAGATAGATAGATAGATAGATAGATAGATAGATAGATAGATAGATAGATAGATAGATAGATAGACAGATAGAAAGACAGACAGATAGATAGATAGATAGATAGATAGATAGATAGATAGATAGATAGATAGATAGATAGATAGATAGATAGATAGATAGATAGATAGATAGATAGATAGATAAAGAAAGAAAAGAAACAGATCAGGGATAAAAAGAATGTTGATTGCCCACACATACACACATATGTAAAGTTCGAAACAAGACCCAGCGTCTGGATGGATTTATATATTCCAGGGAGGTAAAGCTGTGTTTGCTTCTAGTAGGAACTCTAGAAATGAGGGATGACTCTTTGACATTTCATAGTGGAGTTGTCGTTACTGTTGCCTCAGTATGAGACTGTCTTAAGTGAGGCAGTAACCCAGCGGTCTCCTCGGCGTAATGTTACAATTCTCTCATTACTGACAGGATACTATTTTTTGAGCATAGCCACCAGTAGCCTTTTCAAATGTTCTTTTGCCCAATATGAGATCAAATAAATGTAGTCTGTAATTTGGCCCAGTTTCATAGTAAATGTAAGCGTCTGAGTTTGAGTTTGTTTGAGTTTTGAGTTTGGGTTTTACGGCCCGTCGGCACGATAGCGGCCACTTTTCGCCTTTCGAGGTCTTTCTGGGTACTTTATTTATTGTTCGTATTCAGGGCTTGATCAACTTAAATTTCAGGAGTGGAATTAAATAGTTCTGCGAATTGACTCTTTTTTTTTTTTTTATCTTAGAAACTATTGTGATTCTTGTAAATCTATGAAATAAAAACACTTCGGTTTGAAAAAAAATGGTATAGAAGTACTTGCGATTCTATGCACGTTTTTGGTGTAGATGTGTGAGGGCGATAATTATTCTCAGTCTTTAAGAAGTGGAAGCTGATATCGGTGCAAAGAAGGACTACTTTTTGACAGCCGCCAGCGAAAGAAATAGTCTGGAGTCGTTGTTTTCGGGGGTCTACCAACCTAATGCACTTTTCTAGTTCATCCACGCTTCCTCTTTCCCTTCCCACCCTCAGTCTTCCTCTTGGTGCGGCACTCGTTTTAGTCTGTTCTCTTTTTATTTATATCTCAGTTGGCAGTTTGTTATTGTTCTTGGGGTTGTTGTTGTTGTTGGTGGTGGTGGTGGTGGTGTTGGTGATGCTGATGCTGTTTTTAAGCATGGCCACCATCTTATTTGGATCTTTCTCTCTTTCGTTTTCCAAGTAAATGTCATTTGTTCATATTTCATATACTGAAATGTGTTAATCTCACTCTCTCATTTCTGACCTTCATTCATGGAGATCACTTTTATTTTGCTTTCATGTACATATCTAACGGACATTGAGTCATTAACATTGCACGTACGACCGGTGCAGAAGGCTTGTGACGTTAGCTTGCTGCGTTTTTTTTAACATTGCTTGCCTTCTGCATATTAAAATGTGTACTCTGACAGTAATTTATTTTCACTGAACCGATCAAACTATGCTGCGTCAAACTAGTGATCGCTAAACCATTTCGCCACACCAGGTCTGGTACCAACCACCATTCAGCAAACTTTCGGAAATGCTGGTTTTTCTGATATGATTTCTTTATCACAACGACATTATTTGTCCCTTAATCTGGCCACCTCTATAGGCAGATCGTGACTTTAATCAAAGGTTAGGACACTGACCAGCAACAGGCTCTTGTCTTTAGTCTGGTCATAGCTACAATCCTCTATTGTTGGAAAATATCCGCCTTCCAGCGCTGAGTGTCAAATTGGCTCTGGGATATTGTTAGGATCCCCCTTGCAATTTGGACCTTTCAATGGCCATTTCCATTGATTTTTACAGACGTTGGTCAATCTGGGGAGAAGCAGCTGAAAGTGATAGCGCCGCATTGTGACTTAATTGCTTTAGCAAAACAAAGTCATCGGTTCCCCGCTGCATTCAAAGGGTCACGCTTCTTCCATAGATCCCGATCTGAAGAAAGTCAAACACACTTAGGATGATTCAACTAGCGCCATTGTGACAGCAGCGAGGAACTTTTAATTAAATAAGACTTAGCAATCCCACACAAAGTATAATTCAGCTAAACATGGCAACCCCTGAGCTTTCCCAAGAACCCTCCCAATCTCTCTTTCCTTTTTCCTATTCTTTTCCGCCGTCAACGATCGCGTAAAGACATTCTGATATCCAATGCCACATTAATAATAATAATAATAATGTATAGCATTTATATATTACTGCCACATTGGCCTGTATGAAACTTCCACACTATTATTATCAAGCCCCTATGCCTGTTTCGTGATAAAGCATTAATGCAAAGAATATCTCTGTATTGATATACCTTATTGATGCTGTTCTAAGTCTTTGTCTCTAACAAACGAAACACTGTATCTTCGACAAAAAATCTATTGTCAAAATGTCTAAATATGTTTACATACAAACTTGTTATCGCGACCTCAGTTCTTGTTTGTTCCGACTCCACCTTTTGCACAACTGAGAAATTCTACGTTAAACTTTTGCAGCTTTAGTTTTATGATAAAGAGTTTGAACAAATCGAAACTGTGAAACAGCTTGATTTGTTTTTAAACAAATTTACTATACCTCTTCCACATACTAAAAGATCTCCAGGTTTTCAGAAAATGGAGATTGAACAAACAAGAGCTAAGGTTGCGTTTCACTATGGATGTCAGTTTGTCCTAGTTTTGTTACTTTGTGAAGACACCCCCTTCGAGAGGGCAACTTTAGAAACTATCAAAATTCTATTCAGCCTTCAGTACATTTCAGAGGTCTTTGCAGCAATTATAATCATAACACAAAACGTTTGGCAATGGCATTTAATTGGCACTTTAATCAATTATTTATATTTCCGCGATTCTCTCGTCATCTTTCAAAATGAAATGTCTCTTTCGAAATTTGTGTTAAGATATCTATGGTTGTTATCCAGTTGGGTCTTCAATTTACTTGTGATTGTGTCCTGGGGCGGAATTTTACCACTTTACATTACTACAGACATGGCAACAACGATGGGAGTAGAAAAGAGACAGTACTGACTCTATCGGCCGGTTATCTTTGATTCGAGCCATGTCCTCAATTAACACAACAGAATAGGGAAAGGAAAAGAAAATCCCATCTCAGCACTTCGGTTCCCATGCCCTTTGATGATTCTTTTCACATGGAAGTGGCAACCGAAATGAAGATCAAATTGGATTTGACCGTGCTCAGCTGACACTGAGAGCCGTAGCACAGATTCCATCGTCTCTGCTGAATCACTAGTCGGACACATCAAGAGTACAGGCACTGCCGTCTTCACCACAATTCTCCAGCTTAAACTTGTTTTCATTGCCTCGGTCTTCTCTTTTCTACTTTTGGTTTTTCTTCTCTCCAAGACACGATCTATTTTTTATTTCCTTTTAAGTTGAAACGGTTATAGAAATGGGATATATTTTCATCTTTAAAAAGAAATGAATGTCGAATTTCAATTGTTACCCATGCCCAGAGAAATTACCAGTGTGGTTTTGGTGAAACTTGAGATATTCTAGTATTTTATCGCTTTCGATGACATATTTGCCCGATTTCTGAATTGGAGCCTTGTTTTTTTTAATTCTGGTAATATTTAAGCTGAAATGTGGGGTTTATTAGATTTAGTGTTAAATCATCTCAGTTGCGACACCCCCCCCCTCCCCCCCAAAATGCAATCAAAGATTCAAGGTCTGTGTATTTCATCCCTGCTGTGGGAAAACATTATTTCCGGGTATCCGTGGAGTTTTCCGGAAAAAATATAATTTTAAAAAAAAAAAAGCGGCATCTTAATTTGGAATTTCATTTCCAGGTTGTTTTAATCTTTGATAATCATGCTTTATATGGCCACAAGCCCAGATAAGTTCCTGGATCGCACAAAGCGGAAATAGAAAATGTGTTATTTATTATATAAGCCTAAGGAGAGAACAAGAAGAAGAAAAACTGGCCTGGACATCTTTGCAATGTTTTCTACGTTCAGTTCTTCCTCCCTTCACTGGCAATAGCCGTCTTCGAGGCTGTTACAAGTTTTCTTCCTTATGGAACCGCTGGATCCCAACACGCGGCACAGATAGCATCGAAATAACAAATCTAGTTGAAATCGCCGATCGAAGACCCGGAGCTTCAGAAGAGTCAGCGCTCGGGTCGCGAGCTCAATCCAGAAAGAATTTTGTCTTCTGTACAATGATGTACTGCATGGATGCGAGTATGTGAGAGTATGTGGCTGACATGGGAGCGATTCTGTGCATAATGTGTAATTGTGTGTGTGCGTGCGCACGCGTGCGCGCTCGGGCATGAAAATGTTTAAAAGTCCTAACTTGAGATCGCAAGGTCTGGTTAAACGTACTGGACAATTATTTTTTTTCATTTTTTATCTTTTAATTTTTGGGTTGTTGTTTTTTTTTTTTTTTTGCACAATCGCTATATTTATTGTACATTGAATTGCGCCACAGCATAAAGAAACATAACAAACAAACAAAAATCTTTTCGTTCTTTTTAAAATTACCATGAAGAATTTGTTGGACCCGTTTGCACGCTCCACCTCTTTAGTTTCATATTTAAACAGTAATTGATCCTGATAGAAAGAGAACTTGTAAAAAAAAAAAAAACCAAGTTCTTTTGTATTAAAGATTTATTTTTGCTTTGTTTTTGTTTTGTTTTACAAGTTTACAATTTTTTAATTATATTTTTTGCCGTTTCGAAATCTTTCATGGCCACTTCCGTTGTCGTTTGTTCTATCTCCATTTTCTAAAACACTGGAGATCTTTTAGTTTGTAGAAGAGATATAACAAATGCACACTTTGACAGGTTTAAAATGCGTTGTGGCACTTTTCAAGCTATTTGACAGTTCCGATTTATTCTAACTCCTTACTTCCATACTGAAGCCGCAAACGTTTACTGTCGGGTTTTTCAATTGTGCAAAAAGTGGAGTTGGAAAAAAAAACATGATCTGAGATCGCGACGTCACAAACAAAAACGTTCTAATTACACTGGGCACAGGTACTAGGTATACCCAATGTAGAGTATCAGCAACATCCTAAAACGGTGTCTGTGTGTGGACAAAGCTGTTTAGGCTGTTTGTTTTTACCCTGAGAGATAGATGAATCTTCACTCACAATCACAACGAAGGGGCGGATATTATCTATAACAAAAATAAAAAGTATATGGAGTAAAGTAAAACATAGAAGAAGGAAAGGGAAATGAAATGGAAGAGGTGGACAGAATGAGGAGGGGAATGCGGTGGCCTAGAGGCAAGGCGCTCGCCTCTCATGTCGAAGGTCACGGCCTGGAATCCAGGTCGGTGCAGGTATGTTGAAATTTTGGGATTTTTCTCATATTTTCCTGTCCCTGATTCTGTGGTAGGTAGGATCCAGCGCCCAGTCATCTCGGATAAGGATGAAAAATTTCGAGGGCCCGTGTGCACGTTGCGCACGTTAAAGATACCTTGCCAGTTGGAAATCGAAAACAGCAGGCCGATCAGGCCGCTGCTCATGCAAACTTTAGAAAAAAAAAAAAAATCCCTACCACAACAAGAAAAATAAAATCAAGAAAAGTGAGGTGTAAATGCCAAGGTCATCGAACCTCTTAAAATAGAGACCTAAACACGGCCGAATGAGGAGGCGACAGTCGCATAAAAGAACAGAAAAAAAAAAGGAAGTATGTGAGAAAAATTGGTGGCGCAGGCGCACTACTTCGGGTCTGTTTTGTCATGGTTTTAGTATGAGATCAGAACTATGGGGTTTAAAAGGAACCTGGCGCGCTGACAAGATCCCCAGTCAAGCCAGACTCACTAGTTTCGGGGGCGTCAAAATTGTTTTGACTCAGCTGAAGAAAAGAGAGACCTCGAACACTGAGACAAAACAGACGCTCTGCGCCAACCAGCCCAACTATGATTCCGTGAAACGGAATTCGGAGGACATAATAATGTGGGTTCCTTACATAATATACTCTGTTATCATCGCAAGCAAAGTCCTTTTTTTCTCCTTTATTTAGCGTAATTAGGTAACTAAGGCTGACCTCGTACGCCATGAGTATAGAGGGGGTAAACTTAGTAGGGGAGAAGGGGAGTTTAAAGTTGTTGTCGAGCATGAAAGATTAAATATCACGAGGAAGGTCGGTGACCTTGTGCGCCACGAGTCAAGGGGGGTGAGTTTAGCAGGGGAAAACACGGTTTTTAACATTGTTGACGAGCGTGAATAGATACACACGACTCGCTTTAAACTAGTCGCGTGTGCAAAAACCTCGGGAGTATAAGTAGAGGAGAAGCTCGACACACGTGGTTCCCAAGTTATTCATTCCTAAAGGAAGACGCAGAATTTATCGGTCCGGGCGACAAGTGGAAGGTCGTGCCAGTGGGGACCAGAAGTGTTAGGTGTGTGAGGGATCCATGATGTTCACATTTATTTCCCAATAAGAAGAATTTATCGGTCCGGGCGACAAGTGGAAGGTCGTGCCATGGGGACCAGAAGTTGAGGAGTCCTGATGATAGAACGGGAACCCTTCAGGAGCTCGTGATTTGCGATGGCGGGTGTGAACCGTCGATGTGCTGTGTGGTTGCAGAAGAAGAAGAGTCCTGAGGACGGGATGATAACCCCTCAAGGAGCTAGTAATCTACGATGGCGGGTGTGAACTGTGTGTTCTTATTTGTGAGAAGCCAGGGGCGTCTGTTTCCCCTTTTATCGTCGAAGTTAGAGATCTGGAAAGGATCGTGTGAACTCTGGAGACGTGAAACTGCATCAACGAGGAGGGCAGCTGTTGACAGAGACTATTAAGTATACGTAGTTAAGTTTATAGACAGAGGGATTAGATCTAGATGTGAAACGGGGAATAGAGAATAGCCATGATCCCCAAGAGTAAATTTGAAATATCTCTGTTTTTGTGATTATGTATGTGATTATCATGAGTTGAATGTTTTGACATAAGTTTTGTCATGCATTTATAATTAAATATCGTTTTAATTTAAATCTCACTCCATGTGTCCGTTGACCGCTGGTCTGCTTGCTTGGCTTGTTAGCTGGGTTTGAAAGGTAAATAAGTTAGGTACTCATCACACACGTGGTCGTGACCATCTTCACGCACGTGATCGTGATACTTCTGTGAGAAGAATGTCACTCTGAGTGTCAAATCTTGATAAATAATATTGCTGAAACCTTTGTAGTGCGTGACTATTACTTCAGAAGAGTTAAATCAGGCTTTGAAATCAGTTTAAACCAAGACAGACATGTCAATTAGAGTAATAAACAGTGCTGCAGTTTAGTCAAGTGGAAGATCCTTATATTATATCTCCATGTAATTACAGCATTCTATTTACGTCCAAACAATCTTTAAGTTTTGGGTTCGGTTGTTTTTTTCTGACTTCAAAATCTCCCGACCTTCATGATTTCCTAACACTCTGCATTTCTTCCATTCTCTTTTGAACACTCCCCATTTTCTATTTTCATCGTTTGTATACGATTTGTTTCTTCTGTTTCCAAATTACCTTTTTCTAATCTTATAAGGTTCTTATCTCAGCTGTAATGTGCTTACACTTTTAAATAAGAGCAATTTGCCGTATTGGTGAACTACAGTTTCCGTCCATGCGTCACGGTGGGTATTGATCTCGGCCCTGTCGTACGTGTCGAGTCTGTTATAGCAATTAACAGTCATAAACACGGGTGACGGAAATTTTTTTATTATTATTATTTTTCCACTCTAGTCCCTTTGAGTAGTCTTAAATCCGTAAAGTGTAATTTTTGAGTGGCAGAACAAAATTAGATACAAGATTGAATGAGTTATATAAGTGAAAATTGAGATGAAAACATGAGAATAATAGTACAAATGGTGCGAGCGGACATGACACAGCCGTGCTTATAAATTGGCGAGTTTAGTTCTCTGGGGCTCGGCGAACTTGACTTTACAGACTGAGAGACCTAACGCTTTCCTTTGCATAACTAGTTAAAATTTTCATTCTTCTTTGTAAAGCATTTTCTCGGGGGAATTTCCACCTAAGTGCACGGACTGCACTGCTTTAATTGCATTCTTCGGCGTTCTGTGACCTAGGTCAATGACTTTCACTTAAGATGGGCTATTAAGTGTTGAAAGCACTGGCCAAAACGCATTAACGAGTTGTATAAAATTATCCTACATCACTGATTAGGGAAGTAAACCTCACTCGTTGCCCTCATCTCTCCACATGTACTGTGTCTGTACAAAGCTCTCGAGTCAGCCAGCACTTGAGTGATCAAAGTAATTTCTACGATAGTTTTCCCCATTTTCATCTTATATTTGCTGTGTCAGCTCGACTGATTTTCCATTGTCAGAGACCAGCGTTTCGTTTTCTTTGGTTTTTTTCGGTGCATTTAAAGAATAGTGCAAAGTGTGAGTTAGGAATATTTGTGTTGTATGTGGTAATTCTTAGACATGTGAGAGTGAGGGGCGACACGTAGACAAGAATATTACTGTAGGCCGTACTTGTTTGTAGCTATTCATTTGAGCATGAAATTAACAGATAGTTTCTAGCAGTGGGTCTCAAACTGTGTTTTTCACGACTCGCCTAAGAACACCATTCTCTAATAGCTCTGACATACTATAATGGAGGCAGAGGATGGACATGTAAGCACCTGAGACTTCGTGATAAACAATTATGAAACTTGGTGTACTGCCTCAATGTTATACCATAAATTACATGGACACATCCATTTGAGACACAGATTGGTCTTTAATATTATTTATTTAGATTTTTTTGGCCGCTGAAAGAGACGCATTTTCGTAAAGTAAAATCGAAATCTATAAGCGGAAATTTCTTCCGTCGCCTCTCCTTATATGTTGCAGATACGACCAAAAAAAAAAAGCAGCTCTGTGACATCTATGTATTCTGCAAGGTAATGTGGTGTAACAATAGGTTCTATTAGTCTTGCATAGTGCAGATCTAGATCTAAATCTACAGTTGTGTGTGTGTGGGGGGGGGGGGGCGGGGAACACGGTGGCCTAGAGGCAAGGTGCTCGCCTCTTATGCTGAAGGTACCGGGTTCAAATCCCGGTGGGTTCAGGCGTGTTGGAATTTGGGGATTTTTCTCACCTTTTCCTGTCCCTATCGTAGGAAGGATCGAGCACCTAGACTTCTCGGATAAGGACGAAAAATTCGGAGGGCACGTGTGCACGTTGGGCACGTTAAAGATACCGTGGCAGTTGGAAATCGAAAGGAACAGGCCGAACAGACCGCTGCTCGGGCAAACTTCTGAAAAAACGGATCCCTAGCACAAACAAAAAAGAAAAATACAAAGAAGAAAAAGTAAGGTGTAAATGCCAAGGGCAGCGAAACCTCCTAAAATAAAGACCTAAACACAAATCTACAGTTGGGGGTGGTTAAAAGGTCTTGCAAGATTTGCCTTGCTCGGTGCGTCTAGTAATATTAATGGGCGCGACCGACCTCGTTCGCCAATATTTATAAGACTACGTATGTACTAAAAGTCATCGGGACGGACCTGAAAATAAAATATGTTCAACAAATATGTGGCCCTAATGACAACTTTTGTAAACTGTACTAACAAATATGTAGTCAGTCCATTTTAGAGCTTCAAGTTTACGTCTGTTGTAAGTGTGATGCCCATTCAAAATATACACAAGCGCAAACAAGATTTGAAAAGGCAGGAGAAAAAGAATGCACTCGTTCATTCGCTCGTTCTGTTCCTTGCCGCCCAGGACAATTTATGTAATGATATTAAATTTACTTTTAAATAATGTGCAATAAAATGTGATTTGATTTATAATTTCCAGCAACAATCGTTATTCTTCAACCTCCCGTCCCCGGGATCAGAAAATAATCAAGCAGACTTCAAGACCCACATTTTGAGAAACACTTACTTAGAGAGAGAGACATGGTGACATTAAATTCATCAAGCAGGACGTTGAAGAAAAGTTTCTTTCCATACATTTCAAGTAATTCTTTATATCTGTAGATCCAAAGATATTGTCTTTGTTTGTTTATTTGTTTTCTTGGTTTTTTTACGCTTTCTTTGCTTAATTGTTTGTGTTGTTTGTTGTTGTTTGTTGGTGTTGTTGTTGTTTGGGGGCGATTAACCTGCTTACTCTGTCAATTACATGAAATATATAACAGCCGCAGATCCAAAGATATTTCGTTGCTGTTTTTTTCTTACTTTCTCTTTTGTATTTATTATTCTTTTGCCTACTTGTTATTGTTGCTGTTGTTGTTGTTGTTGTTGTTTTTGGAGAGGGAGTTAACCTGCTTGCACTGCCAATTACATATAACTAATAGATAATCTCAGATAGGCCTCAGAAACCAGCGGATATTGCCACTGACAAGGCCCACTCTGCAGTTCATTATTCCCCCTTGCTGCCCTGGCACGGATGGCCTTGATAAGGCCGATAAAGCTAATGGGTTCCTCTAGATGCAGAACCAGGGATACCACGAAGGTCACTCGGGTCTCAAAAACTTTGATTCCACGCCCTCGCCCCATCTCTCAACTCAACGCTTCTTCAACCAGTCTTTTCTCACCCATGTGGGAATGGTTGAAGAACGTGTACATTCTATTACTTAAAATTGCGAGATCTTGTAACACTTTCAACATATCGGCAGTTGCGTGAAAAAAAAATATCTGCGTCTCCATGAAATGCTCTTAACTGGAGATTTCAATAAATTTGTGATCGTCAGTGTGTCTGTCGGGAGCTTTTGCACGTCACTTCAGATATGCAATTTGACTTGCACAGAATTACTTGTAAGCCTCTGCTGGTTTTAATATATAGACCCTTTCAACTTCCGCGTTACGGTTCTTTGCGGGGAGCGGCACGGCTTCGAAAAGCACCGTGTAGGGCAAAAACCTCAACTTGCCTTGATGATGGCATCTGAATAAAATGTGCACATTCAAAGCAAAGATGCATTTTTATGCCAGAACCAGCACGTAACGGGTTTGTACGGTTGCGTGCCCAACAAGAGGATGGCATCGTTTGACCGTTGTCCACCGCTTCCGCCCTACAAGTGGGGCACGCCGCCATTTTGTTTGCAAATCACATGATATGGAGGGCGCTAAATTAAAAGGGTCTATAGTAAAATCGACGGCTCTAATATGGCGTTGACATTTAGATAAAAGAATTATGGCTTCTCTTGTCTATTTCAGTGCAGCTTTGCAGCTGTTGTCATACATTGACGCCATTGTAATTGGTAAATGGCAAGAGCAACTGTTGTTGTTGTTGTTGTTGTTGTTGTTGTTGTTATTATCGTTGTTGTTGTGGTTTTTTTGTGGGTTTTCGTTTTTGTTACAGTTTTTCATTATGTTTGCTCGGGTGACGCGGGGAAAAAGACAACGATTTTGTTATCGTGGTTATTATTGTTGTTTGTTGTTTGCTGTTGTTGTTGTAGTTTGTTGGGGTTTTTTTTTTTTTTTTTTTGTGTCTGTTTTTCATTATGTTTTCCCGTGACAAGAGAAAAAAAAGATAAAGATTTTGTTGTTGTTGTTGTTGTTGTTGTTGTTGTTGTTGTTGTTGTTGCTTTTCTTCTTCTTCTTCTTCTTCTTCTTCTTCTTCTTTGTCTTTTTGTTTTACTTCAGTGTGCAGATTAAATACCATTGTGTCCCTTAGTGTCTAGTTTTAACTAATGTCGAAATTGGGCAAAAAGAAAAAGTTGTATGTAGCGAAGTCCCGCGTGAGAAATAAAACCCAAACGATACAAAGCAAAACTAACGGGAAGACAGAAAATGGTCAAATTTTCGGCTTTCGCCTTTGTCAAGAAGAAAAACTGGAACAGAGAAAACAATCGGACAAAAAATTTGACCATTTTCTGTCGTCTCTTCTGTTTGCTTTTTATCGTTTGGGTTTTATTTCTCACACAGGGCTTCGCTACATACAACTTTTTCTTTTTGTCCAATTTTGACATTGCTTATAGCCCTGCTGCGACCCCACAGTTTTTCTGTGGTTTTTATATTGTTTCGACTAGTTTTAGCTAGCAAATTAACTTCTTGAATAAGACTTCAGCAGCTGGGGAAAAAAACAGAAAATACTCATGTCCCGGACGTCAGTGGGCATTTCTATTACGGTATTTCTGGTTCAGATGGTCCTGGGTTGTACAAAGGACAGAGAAGGAAACAAATAGAAAGACTGGCCGATTCTGTGTTAACCTTTCAAATCCAGTCTCAGGGCTCTGTGCCATGTTTGATAATACTAGGTCAAATGGTTTACGTTATCACGGTGGACAGACAGGCAGACAAGCCAATTTCTTAATAATACATAAAGGGCATTGTGAGTCGGCCGAATTTTCCTTTGCAAATAAAGACACTCTGACAGGTCAATTTTCATGATAATAGTGCATTGAATGGATCAGGCAGTCGCGAAACATTTATGGAAGTGTCCGGATCCTTGTCTGCGTGACATTGTGGAAGAATTGAAGTATTAAGTGACGGGTGTACTCAATTTGTGAGAATTGTCACATTGCCGTCTATCTCACGTACTGGCGTACCGGTGATGTTGGTGGTTTGAGATTATTTTTTGTTTTTGTAATATTCTTTAATCCCGTTTGGGAAATTTGCTTTAACATCATTGCGGCCCAGTTACAACTGGGCAAGCACAACGTCGCCACAATGCAGAGCTGGTCGGCGGGGTTTGTTTGCTGTTGGTTTTTCTCTTGGTGGTGGCGGGGGGGGGGGGGGTAAGGATAAATTTTATTTAATTTTGTCTGTCCAGCCTGCTCTTCTGGATTTCCAACTGCCAAGGCATTTTGAACGTGCACACGGGCCCTCCGAGTTTTTCGTCCTTACCCGAGAAGACTTGGTGCTCGAGCCAACCTACCATAGGATCAGGGACAGGAAAATAGGATAAAAACCCTCAAATTCCAACATGCCTGCACCGACCGGGATTCGAACCCGGTACCTTCGGCATGAGAGGCGAGCACCTTTCCTCTAGACCACCGTGTCCCCAGATATGACGACTTTATCAGTGCTTGTAATGAGATCGTATATTCTCCCATGGTGGGGCGTGGATGGAAAGTTTTACCAGTTGTAAAGTTGTAAGCAGAAATAACTTGGCCACATTCAAGAATAACAAAAGTGATCGGAACTTGGAAAGGTTCTCTTGTGAAGTGAGAAAAGTGTTGATGCATATGCCAGTACATGAGCTAGAAGATGCCATGAGACACAATGTTACTGCTGCTTCGGCTCAGCTGGTCGTCACCTTTGTACGAATACACCTTTTGGTACCGATTTTTCAGTAATGGTTAATCTCGTAAAAGGAGTAAGGTAAGATAAGAATCTCTTTATTATCCCACTGGGGGAAATTCTCTTTCACAGACCGTTTCAGAACCCGTACATGATACGCGCGTCTTATGCCTCATTACATACATATTTCGCAACCTCGATAAACGGCAATTACAGGCATACATGAAGTGACATGGTAAGAAACCTTAGTGAAATATGGCACACATCTAGCTAAAGTGTCTTGTTGATGCGCACTTCGGAGGGCAAAAAGGATCTTATGTAGCTTTCTCTGTTTGCTTTCATGTCTATATGTACTTGTTACTTGTTTTGCAAACAATTATTACAAAATAGTGCCAGCTATTTTTACGGAGGTCCGTGCGATGGTCGGTTTGCAGGAATGTCTTAAAATAAAGTTGGAAAGTTTCTATTGACATTTAAACCAGGTGGAATCCGAGACACAATATACTGCGACGAATCAATATACCAAATTCCAGTCGTCGCCCTGTGTATATACATCAACGTCATCAACATCGTGCACTTCGTCCCCAACCAGCAAGCTGACCCGTAGGGTTAACGTCAAGTTTGCATGGAGGAATGGCATCGCTTTTACATAGATTGGCTAGTTACGACATCGCGCAGGGGTCAGTTTTGATGAAGGGAACCCTCTGCTATGGTGATCCTACCAACCTTACGGAAACCCTATACTAACCTACGTCGAATCGACATAGAGATGCTAGCTGGGTCCCTTTATAATGGAAGGAATACGCACGACGTTCGTGGTCATTATTATATAATACGGAGGAGAGAAAGAATGGTTCATCTCTGTATGCTGCGTCTCGGACGGAACAGTATTTGGATTCGAGATTGTTCCAACGTATTTTGGCTAATCAGCCACAGATAGGCGTCGGAGTTACTATTAGTTATTACAAGTCTGCACCGCATACTGAATCAGTATACTTTTGAAGTCACTGCACGTACGGTCTTCCCAAAGACAAAGCCCATCTCCGGTGAATGCTCATGAATGTGAATCGGCCAGGGGCTTAGTCTATGAGCGATTGCATTTAATCGGGACAAAGGTCAAAAACACAGTCAAATAAATTACGGCAGATGAAATCCTCTATGGACCAGCGGGTAAACAGTGTGTGTCTGGGTGGTCAACAATAGAATGGTTCTGTGTCTGACTCGCATGATTACAGTTGCACGCGCTTCTGATGAGCTAACAGTTTGATTCAGCTCCGACACGTTTATCACATTCTCTTCACTCACGTTACAAGTAAACGCAGAGAGCGATAGAAACACAATATTAAACTTTATCCCTTTCTTTCATACATACTGTGAATATGTTCTCTCTTTCTCTCCCTCTCTCCCCTCTCACCCCCCCCCTCTCTCTCTCTCTCTCTCTCTCTCTCTCTCTCTCTCTCTCTCTCTCTCTCTCTCTCTCCCTCTCTCTCTCTCTCTCGTTCTTATTTTGCTTAAGATATAAAATGGATGCAATCCCCAGACATCAACTGGGTCAGAATTCATTTTAGATTATTATTCAGTGGCATTACATCAAAACCAGAGATAGACATGTTTATCTGCTATCAAAAATAAACGTATTACACAGATTCTACATGTAAGCCGTGACGGCTGTGTCTGGTTTTAACATTACGTACAATTTTTTTCTTTTCTTTTCTTTTCTCCCTTTTTTTTTCCACGGTTCCCTGCCTGATCAAGCTTCATTAAGAGGTCTATTCAGACCCCTCGTGATCTTTGGCCAAAAAAACCGCTTCATGTAAAGAAAGGCAGTCCAGTTATCAAAATGATTTTTGGCAGTTGTGCTGAGCTTATAATCTCTCTGCTGAAGAACGCGCGGGCCGAACAAAAAATGCGTCAGAAACAGAGAAATGCAAAGACGACATACATATCATAAAGGGTCGATCTTGTCTGGGGATCTTGATTCCCGGGAATGGCAAGTTATGATTGCTTCTCTGTGTACTTTCTCAGCTGTTGAAATTGGATTGTACAGCTTTTTTTTCTCTCATTTTCTTACATTGATAGTTTCGCTCTTCACGTTTATACTCGTCTATTTTACCGTCTCTGGATGTCCATAATATTATGTAATTCATGCATATAAGTATGCTTTGCTTGCGATCGGCCATATGTGAATGTTGCGAGACAGCACGAATGGATGAAGATTCATACACATATGAACATAGATTATTATTTTTATATACGTTGTTGATAGAGAAGCAACATACTGATCACTGAATGAGCAAATCGGCAGCAAGTGAACTGTAGAAACGACAGACGGCCGGTGCAATGAGTTGATCTTTGAAAGAAAGCGAAAAGGAAAATCCATAATATGGATAGAATCTGCTTTCAGACGAATCATATAGCGTTTCTCTCCTCACATTAACTATCAGAATTCGTTAAATTTCCAAAACGAATAGGAGGTGGGGTTGGTGTGACCTACGAACAAGCTGACTTTATACTTGTCCTGGATATACGAAGTTTAAAAAAATGTATGGGCAATAGAGTCTCCGCCTGCGTCTGAATCAAACAAATGCAAAGGCGTTCATGTTCACCAAACAAGCTGAAGAAAAACTAACCGTTAGTCAGTCTTGAACATGTTGGGCGGCTTTTCACATCTAACTGCCTTCTTCTTTATTGTTATACACATAATTTGTTTTGCTAACTAAAACAATTGCTACACTTTCGTTAGAACACATGAAGAATAGAAAGAAATTTTAAGAAGCTAGATTCAGACAAAATAGTACCATTTGAACTTCTTAACACCTCCATTCTCAAGGTACTATGCTCTTGGTAAAAGACGATATATTATAAAAACCACAGAAAAACTATGGGTTCGCAGCAAGGCTTGAAGCACAGTCAAAATATGCAAAAATGAGAAAGCTCTGGATAGTTATTTTCCAACTAAATTTTCGGTTTGGCCGAATATATTTATAAATGTATGCTTAAGCCATTTAACAATAAGTGCAATGTCAACTTCTGGCTACCACATGGACTGATTCCTTCAAACAGCGAGTCTGCAAAGCTTCTGCCCCGACGGCACTTAACTCGTGGGCGTTGGGCGCCACTACAAATCCTACCTTTCGAGTGTAAAGTGCTCAGGCTATCACTATGCCCTGACAGCTTATGTAACACACAACATCAAAGGTGTGATATTCCATTACACTATACCGTCCCCTGGAAGTATGCTTCTTTTTTTTTTCAATTTTTCCACTGATAGATTAATTGGGTATGGTTGTGATCCTACGAACACTGGGCTGGAGAAGTCAGCTAAACATTTTTCTTCGATAACGATTCTATTCTCACATTTATTAAAAATTCAGCTCATTTTTTCAAGTGTTTCCCAACCAGGAAGGTACAACACCATCTCTGATGGTAAACTGATCATGTTTCTAATCCAGTTTTAAGATATCTTAAACTTCAAACACATTACATCAATTAATTAATATCCGATGACGATTTGATGAAATTAAAGTTATATTCTAGAACCGTCTTGGTCATTTATCATAAATTCCGATCAGTGGTCTTCAATCATTGAATAATGAAGAGGTAAAGTATCTGTTGATTTGAATATAGTTAGTGTTGTGCCCTTGTCCAAACAGAGTTAATATCTTGTTTCTGAACTTTGATTTTGTTATTTTTCACTGTCAGCTATAGAGCTTCGATACAATGATCCATGCGATGAATTTTATCAGTATATTATGTAAAATAGCTGTACTTGTTCACAGTAAGACAGGACTGAATGAAAACGGAAGACTTTTTTTTTGGCAAGAGTCAAATTTGACACTGACTGTATAACACAAACATGATATTGTTAAACACGTCAAGTGATTTTTTTTTCCGCGAAATAAATGAAATGTTATCTTTAAAAACTATAGGAAACACGTGGCAGAAGGTAATAAAACAAAGTTAAGATGCGGAAGAAAAAAAAAAAAAGAAAAACTGTTGTCTGTTGCATAGCAATGCGTTATGAAAAAAAAAAAAGCTAAAAATCAAGAAACCAAACAATAATTTATTTTAAAGGAAAAGAAAGAAACTATGGCATCAATTGATCATTTGTTTGGGATTAATAATGTATGGTTTCTTGCTTGTTACTGTTATTGTTATTGTTGTTGTTGTTGCTTCTGACACGGGGTTTTGCATTTCTTGTTATAAATGGATATTTCAGATAAATATCTCTTTAATTTCCATGCCTCAAAGGAGGAGATACAATACTGAATATGAGAAAAGAGCGAAAGATGGTGACCAATCGGATTATTCCCATTCCGTATTGACGGGTCCATGGCGAAAAGTTGATTCCAGCCCGGTCAACATGTAATACCTTACGTAAGTTGGTAAACACTGGTCTCTGTGGGCGCATGTGGAACTGGAAGTGCTGTGGGGGCCAAACGATCAAGTATCTAATTTGTCCAGTGTATAATTAGCTTTTCAGAGGCGGTGACCGACTTCGTCAGGAGTGTTGTAAACAATGACCATCCAAGTCTCTCACTGGTCGGGATTTGGCCAACAGTGACTTGGCATAAGGGTAGGAATTTGGAGGGGGTGAAGAAACAGTAAAACTAATGTAGAATGAGGTTGTGCTCCACTCTTGTGAACATGAACTTTTGACATGGAAACAATGGCGATGTCAACACAGCAATCAGCTGAACTTATTGTGAATAAAATATAGTGGCGGGAGTATTTAATTGGGGTTAAGTTTGGTCACTTTTTTTCTGTTCAACGACACAGCCTAAAGAACAGTTTCAAAAAATAATTATAAAATGATGTATGGCCGCCCGACAAAATGAGGCACACTCGGCATTACCTGATTCGAGAAAATCGTTAGTAGTCATCACAGGGTCAATTTGATCGATTTTGCGTTTTCAGTATTTTTGAAAAGTTTAACCTCTTTACTATTCCTTTTCCAAAAGATAATCCCGTTTGAGAAGGGCAAATATCTCAAAACTGACTTTGAATCGAGGCATCATCAATAATTTTGACTAAAAGCTGAAACTTTAAAAGAGTTTTTCACAAAACTGTAGTTCTGTCATTCCTGTCTTTGAGAGGCCATATCTTCTCTGCTAATTAAATTGGGTTTGAATAACCTATCTGGTGATACCAGTATCTCCATACCACCAAAATGCACAATTAACTTTCTCAAGTGTTAGTTAATCTACCGGCACCCCCACCCCCTCGCTTTTGCATCAACAGATTGTGTGGTTTCAAGTTCAGGCATTATTTTTAAAAGTTAACATGGCCGTTAAATACAGTGATCTTTGTTCTGGCTCCCTATGATGGGCCCACTGCATGAGAGATTTGCATTCCATACACGTTCAGTTTGGTGCAAATTAACTTTCTGAAAATGAGCGCGTGGTGCCAAAGCGTACCTGAGATCTGTAGCAAGACTGTGGATTATTTGGGGAAAGTTTCTAGATCAGAGAAAGAGACAGAAGGGTAGGAGTACATATTTTCCCCGGGTAAAGCCGGATATCTCATCTAGTATTGATAAACAAACTTTAGCGACATTATATATTATAATTTCTGTGTTTTTATAAAGTATGTCATGGCTGCCTAACGTAACACCCTGTCTTTTTTTTTTTTTTTTTCAAAAGTTGTTTACAAAAAAAATATAAATAAACTGTTTAATCAAGGTGAACTGTTTATTTTCTGGTGTCATGAGTTTAGTGTAATGTTTAATGCGTTTATCACAGTCACAAATTGCCGTATTCAGTCTAGTTTTTGTTCACTTGAAGTGTCGGGCTCGTCTTCAAGATAAAGGTCAATGGAGTTTGGGTTTGCTGGTGTCTGATTTAGAGGGATATCATAGTAAGCTGGCAGACAAGAAGTGCACACCATAATTTCCTATATATTTCTGATTAGATCCAGGAAGACCCTACCATACTAAGCCCGGTCAGACACAGTCAGCTTCTGTCATTATTTCTTGGGTGTGCATTTTGGTGGCAGCAACTGGCTGTGACGTTCCGGGCCTAGTGTGGTACCCCTCTAAGGCTATAATATAAGCGCAACAGATACAGATTATACGGAATGTGACGATCACGTGAAAAAATATACGCTTTATAATTCGACAGGTCCAGGTCTCTAAGAGAGTCATACTATAGAAATACGAGACTTACTGGAAATATTCAGGCCAATAGATTCATACTTGACTGAAAGGAGAGCTGTTTGCATGGTCAGACCTTCACCTTTTCCCTTTTGTAGAAGTCTACACTGATATTTAGTCAAAGACTACCAAAACTGTGACCACGCATAAAGCGTGGTCTCACTCCTCTTTAGTTGCAAACTGAGATAACCTCCTGGGTATATACAGGACCTTCCAATCTTCCAATGGGGTAAATGTCCAACTCCTCCGAGTCGAGATATACTGATTATTTCGTGTCTTTTCTCCCAGCTACTGCATAAATAAGAATTATCCAAATATTGGGACTCAATTTCTTAAAAACAACTAGAGTACAGTTTGACTCGTCTTTTATTCTTGGCCACACCTGTGACCATAAAGAATTCCTGTATTAATAAGTAGCAAGAGACTGTTGGTGTACGTAATGTTATTGATATTTTTAAAACCCGATTTAAAGGTGTAAAATAGTCTGAATGCATGGCAAAAAAACATTATCAAAGCAATTTTTTCAGAATAATTTATATTCAGCCGTTCTTTACTCTTGCAGCGTATCCAAACAAACCAGAAAACCACTGACCATTTTCTTCTGCCATTCATTCTGAATTCAGGAACGTCTCGCGGGAAACATCTAGTACACCACCAGAAAAAAAAGTACGCTTAATGTAATACAAATATTGTAAAAACTAATCATATTTCTCCATTATCCTGAGATTACACTTATCGTTTCCCATAACAAAGGTATTCAAAATGCTGTAGTATAAATGTGACGTCGAAAGTTTGCATTGAATGATAGTAAAGGTACTATCAGTGTGTGTAAAACAGCTGTTAGTACTCGTTCACGGGCAGACAGGACTGAATGTACCTCGGGGGACTTTTTTAACTTAAGTCAAATTTGGCACTGACTGAAGAACATAACATGATATTGTAAAAGGTGTGAGTTTGTCAGCCAGAAGCAACAAAATAAACTATTATTCCGCGTGCCGAGACAGACAGACAGACTGACAGAAATTTAGGGACGCCAGCATGGCTTGTGGGCGCCCTCGGATCCAGAAGCTAAAATGTCAGCCGACTGTCTAATGTGAACCTACCCGCAGTATAATAATATAATGCATTACATAACGGTGTACCAGAAATGCTCCCACGAATAAAATATCTTATTTTCCTAGAAAAGTATATCCCTTTTCACGAGTGCAGACATCATGTATATTATATCGTGTGATTCAAGTGAGTCTCTGGGGTCAAATGCCAAGGTCTGAAGCTTGCCTGTCTAAATCATACACTACAGACAAGCGCCGGGCTATGTTTGCTTGTTGCGAAGAAATGTATAATGTAAATTATGCATCTTTGTATTGTAAGTGTTGAGATCTTTGTTTAAGCAGGGTGTCTGACAAGCCCAGTTTGGCCTCTTTTCCTTGTCGTTGTTTCTTTTCCTTCATCTCGCCGACTTTCTATTCTTTTTGTTCTTTGTCTAACCCTCAATATAGGTCTGTTCAGCCTTAAAAAGGGCCCGGGAGAGATTGTTTTGAGACTGGCTCTGTAGAGACTGCCGGTTTAGCGGCTTTCTGTATTTCTTTTTCTTCTTTTTTATAGCTCTCGAAAGGTCTGTTTGGCCTTGAAAAGGGTTGTTCAAGTACGGAAAGACGTTGTTTAGGGGCTGGCTCTTTAGAGACCATAGGTTTAGTAGCTAGGACAGACAATGTATAAATCGGGTTTTGTTTGTGGGGACAATGGAGAACAGGTTAGGGTTTGTTTTCTTTTAAAAAAATTTATGTAGTCGACCATGGCTCCGCATCGGTGTGCAAAATGTAGTTTTGTTTTGAATGATCATAGCCTTTACAATAATATGGACCCACATTTTCCGGCTGATTGTGAGTCAGAGAGATCGTGACCTCGCTTATCTAACTCATGTCCGGGAAACAGCTACGAAATGCATGTATACAAGATATGTTTCGAAACTGCGGTACAAATGCAATCGATCTACTTAGGGAGATCAATGGAGATATTGACTGCACTAAATAATGAAGTCAGGTAACTGAGAAATACTGGTATTATAATTGGATCTGTACACATAAGCTCATGAAAGCAGGTGTGTCGAAGCGGTAGCGATCTCAGGCTAATTAATGGATTCTTAGGTGGTGGCTGTAATACCAACTTGTGCCTGGCGTCTATGTGGTCATGGAAACCTAAATGGAATGTTAATTCTGCTAGTTGACCCTTTCACTCATACATAGGTATGATATTTGAAGTTAATTTTCGACCAGCAGTAATTATGTAATGAGCGACGAAGACGAAAGGGACGCGAAGAAAGAAATTTCCAACCATACCTTTCGACTCTATTCTATTCCACTAAAACACCTTTCACTTTTGCGGCTCAAAAAGTCTTATAGACGTAATTATTAAAGACAGAATTTTGTCAAAAATGGATATGTCCAGGCAACCTATCGTCAAAAACTGAGGCAGTACACAAAATTTTATCATTTTTGGTCACGTAATCACAAAGTTTTAGGTAAGTCCTTATTCACCACCTATCTCCAATACAGTATGATGATTTTCTTAGGTCGTTAAAGATGCTTAATCCTGGCAGGTAAAATTCTCTCTTGCTTGCGTCCGCCAGTTCTATTGGGAAAAAAAGTCAACTAGGGGAATGTAACTTTCATTTTTTTTTTTTTATTATTAATCAGTGAATTATAGTTAGAGAAACACCAGGAGAGTGACAGAAGAGAATAGAACTAATCAAAACTGAAATGAATGAAGCTCTGGCAGAAAATTTTCTTTCAAGAAGGAGGAATGAAATGCCGCCCGCACAGTTGAAAAGTTGATTACTACCATCTACGCCGGCATTTTGAGATTTGATTTTGAAGGCATTACATAATTTTTGTGTGCATTCATTTTGCCTAATTATTTCTCTTGAACTGCAAATAAACTGTTCTTTGATGTTATTGTTTCTGTTATTGTTCTGTTCTAGTTGGAAGTTAGGTTAAAACTGCTATCTCTAATTAAAAGCAAACATTGGCAGGGCACCCAAAATTAGGGAATTTATTCAATTTTGAGATTTTTTAAAGAAAAAGGCATATTTCAAGGTCTTCTCGACATTTGCCTTATTAATTAATTTTTAATCAAAGTGAGGAAAACCATGAACACATTAAGGGGTTTTGAAAGGAAATTCTGTGCCAGCATTGCATTGATTCAGGTGTTGATTTTTGTTCTTTTTTTAAAAAAGTACAAATTTGACTTATGTCCAGTATTCCTTCTCAGCTGTGTGTGTATGAGGGCAACCCGTGCAGAAAGGAAGTTAATGTGCGCGTTAAAGGTCAACTAACTAAAGTAGTGTGATAATTAATCATTGCACTTCTTTTTATATAAGCACAAGCCTTCACTGCATACATATGTATGGCACAGGGGAAAAAATTGCACAACATAAGATTTCAGTGCACACTGACTACTAAAGTTTAAAACATACATTGCTGACGTTCATTTTCCATGCAGGACATTTGTAAAAGTTTGAAGATAAGTAGAACTGCTACTAATTAAAGTAAATGGCTTATTGTAAAGACTCTTTGTCAGACTGTCTTTGGTGATTTATGCCTACCGATTGGGATTCTGGACAGTAGGGTGCATTATTAAGTACACTGGGACTGTTTGTCTGTCTGGCCATTCTACTTTACTTTGATTTAACGATAGAACTTACTTGTTTCCACAGAGCTATACACAAGACACAAGATAACTGGACGAATCAATTCGTCATATTCCGTCCGTCGACTTGCATGCGTACCATCGATGTCAACAGTGCAACAATTCCCACCACATCCTTTCATTACTGGACGAAATAAGAGTGGTACTCGCCGTATTTTACACGCGTACAATTTGTGGACATACAGTGGCAGAAGGAATGGTTCGTCTCGCCATTCTGTCTCGAGCTAAATAATCGGCAATATTATATAGAGCTCTGGGCTTGTTCCACAGTTTGTACGCTTTCTTCCGCACGACCTCACTGACGGAGAGACTGTAAAAAAAAAGGCAGTGCAAAACTTACCATTTCTTATGTCACGAGTAATTGGCTAGTCCATAGGGCTGGTCTACTAAGCCTTGTGTGGAAGGTTGTAAGAAAAGCCCCCTTAGGAGAGGCTGCCCGGACATGACCGTGGTAATTCGGTTTCGTTAACATTTATCATATTTTTTTACAGGAATGATTCTCAAAAAGTTAAGCACATGACTCCCAGGAGAGGATTGTCAAAAGGTGGTTTTTAGGAGAGGGTAGTATTTCACATAGAAAACTGTATATTAATTTTGCATCTATTATCTTAAGTACATAATATATGCATTAATTTTTTTATCTATTATCTTAAGCACATATTATATAATCAAAAATACATTAATTTCGTACCTATTAGCTTAAGCAGATACATTAATTCCGTACTTGTTTTCTTATATACACATATTGGTTAAATTAAAAAAATTCTGTTTCATTTCTTTCATTCACGGCCTGACATAGCAAAATACTGGGGGGAAAAAAATAAGAGTTTCATGATCAGTTTCAAATATCGACCAATCAAGTAATGACTGGATACTACAATGAAATTGCTACTGTCACAATCAAACATTCTATCCAGAAAACGAATCATCACAAAATGGATAGGAGACCGATCGATCAAAGCACAACAAGGCAATAAATGTTTAAGAGAGTTACCTTGAAATAGTTTACACAAGGCAATGAAATAAAAAAATCATTGCTCGCTCCTCACATAACAATGTATCAAACTACTTTCTCAAGCGGGGGTGTCTAAGATTTCGCTGTTGTTATAAGTACGTACGATCCCCACGCGTTTTGCGCTAAGGGAGCGTACGTACAGTACCGATCCCTAACCCCATCCTTATCCTCAGCCCTAAATCTTATCGGATCCCTAACTCTGCCTCTACCCTTTCAACCAAAAAACAGAAAATCTGAAAGAATAATTAATTAAGGCTGTTGTTGGGAGTATTTCGGGAGGGGCTCTCTAGCTCTGGAGTCACAAAAGGCTTTAAAATACGCACCCCTACCTAAAAAAAATCTCGAGGGACGTACGTACTTGTAACAACATTCCTAAGATTTTGTCTAGTTAAGTAACTCGACCGTTCAACGAAATGTAAATGACAGAAAGGAATCAGCACAAAGAGTTTAGTTGATACAGATGCCGAGACTGTTGTTTGGGATCTTTTACAAAATGCAGTGGCCTAAATGGATAATATATCTGTTTTTATTATTTGACAGATTTCTTAAATTAATCATTTAGTTACACCTTTTTTTTTCAAGTATGTTGGTAGCAATGATGTCATGCGTTCGTGAAAAAAAAAAAAAAAGATTGGAATGTAAATCAGGGACACAAAATAAACTCAAAATAATAGTTCTTCACCGTTTCAAATCTCCAAATTTAAAAAATTTCACTAAATTCCGATTTTTCATACCTCTTTAGAAAATCAGAATAAAACATTTCTACGAAGATTTCAAGTAAAATATATTGTAGCTGGCTAAAGAAAAATGTCTAATCTTTCATGTTGTAAGCAAATCTCAATTTCTATAGAGATTTTTCCTCTTTCGGAGGCATTTTCTCAGGAATTTGGTCTTTCACCGTTTAAAAGCCAGATTTCGCAAAACCCACTCACCAATAGTGTCATCTCGAAAGTTGTTTTCATCTTAAAAGTAAGCAATAGAATGTCCGCTTCCGGGAAAACTGTTTGCTTTGTCTGACTCATTTAACAGGAACCAGTTGGTGAGAGAAATTTAACGGGGAAACCATTTGAATTTGCAAGGAAATTTCTCTGTACACACATGTATCTGCTTCTGCTGTTTATACTCAGATACTGTCAAGATTGCATTGCCCCGTTGCCCTAGTTACATGGTGCTCAGCTGTTGAGCCTTGCGTCCACATTATTTCTGGTAAATTTCAAGTAGTTGTTGTTTTTCGGTGTTTTTTTTGGGGGGGGGGGTTGGGGGGAGAGACAGAAAATGCTGAAGTGACATGGAGCATATTATAGAATTACATGCTGTAGTTCTGGTTTCATTCAGTACCATACGTTTACGTAATTTCTTGTGCAAAACAGTGGAATACAGCACTGAGGCTGATAAACTTCTTACTGCATAATAAGAGTTTTCAATCTTTCTCCCTCTCTCTCTCTCTCTCTCTCTCTCTCTCTCTCTCTCTCTCTCTCTCTCTCTCTCTCTCTCTCTCTCTCTCTCTCTCTCTCCCTGAAGGACCAAAAGTGGTCGCTATCGTGCCGACGCACCGTAAAAACCCAAACTCAAACCTTCTCTCTCTCTCTCACACACACACAGGTACGCACACACACACACACAGACATAGAGAAAGAGAAACAACAAACTCATACATAAGACACTGTGGTAGATCACATAGAATCCCTTCATATTAAAATTTGAAGCTTAACCCGGTTAAGAGGTTTCCGTTATATTTCTGTTGTCAGGTCGCTCCCCCTACTCCCCCCCACCCCCCACCCCACCCACCTACTCCGCCCCTCGCCAAAAATGTCATCGTGCCTCTCGGGCTGACAACCCATACAAATGTAGCTAAAAATGTATTATAAAAACTATGTCACTTTTTTTTTTAATTTGTCGTGTCGACCTTTAGAAACTATGGCTAGGATCAATTTCTCAAATATGTTGATGAGCTCCCCCCCCCGCCCCCCACCCTAACCGTTTAACCATCACCATCACCACCACCATCTCACTAGGCACTCTGCTTAATCCATTCTGTGACGTGTCCTGAAGCAAATAAACCCCTACATTGTAAAAACTCCTAGTAACATTTTAACAAACATCATTATGATTGCTGTGGTTCAGATTTGAAGGCTAACGTGTAAACTCCTTTAATAAAATTTGAAAAAACAAAACAATGAGCCTAGCATGTCAATGTCTTCAACAAAAGCGTAAATTTGGAAGACGAGGACGCCAGAAAAGGGCTGAGTAAAGGTGTGAAAACTAGGTCTTCATGGCCCTTGAAGCCTTGTCGCCATGATTTCCAAAAGACCCAAGTATAGGATGTTGACAGACAAGTGAAAAACCTTTCCTTTAAAAGCTCGCTGAGACCAAATCAATCGAGTTGGAATTATTAATAACAAACAGAAAAAGGCGGCTTTTAGGGAAGTGTTAGACAAATTTTGTCCGTAGTTTTGGCTGGGAGCATGTTGGTATAACGCCCAGTCGCCTAGTAGTGGCTTTGATGAAAGAGCTGCCGAAATAATCTAAAGATTGCGTTTTCTTGATTGAGTCGAGTATTTGTGTTTTTGTCTGGGGGAAAGATGAATGAAAGATTTCTGGTTGATGGGATGACTGAATATTGTGTGGATATGTACAAATTTACGTGTGAGCTTGGTAGACGAATGGGTTGACGAGCAGTCTGTGAGTATGTCCTCAGGCTGTGTCGGTGGCGGTTGTTGGAAATGTATGCAGGGCCGGATTTATAAGGGGGCAAACCGGGGGAATTGCCCTGCCCCCCCCCCTCCTCCCCCTGCCACAGAAAGGAGGCCATCAATACAAAAATACAATAATGACTTTAAGTTTATTGTTTAGAGTGTTGAGTCAGCCTTTCGCAAATTTAGTTCTTGATTGCTCTATCAGCATTTTCTGAAAAACTGGAGATCTTTTTGGCATGGAGAAAGGAATAACAAATACACATTTTGACACCAAGCTGTTTCACAGTTCCAAGTTATTCTGTCCTTATCATAAAACTAATGCCACAAACGTTTAAGGTCAAATTAACAATTGTGCAAAACGTGGAGTTGGAACAAAGAAAAACTAAGGTCGCGCATTGTTAGGTATGGAAACATAAAAGTACATAGCAGCTTTGATACATGTACAATGTGCTTTGTAATTTTTGTAACCTAAAAATCTATTTGGGGTTTGCAATAACAGGACGAAAAAACGCACAGAAGAAAAAGGAAACATTTAAAAGCAGGATACGGAAGATTAAGCGCAGGTGTAAACTGATCAGGTATA
>OZ007567.1:57068926-57081426 GCA_963931925.1 Onchidella celtica | reverse complement strand
CATGTATATAATCAATTCAATATGAAAAACCCGATCCACTTGCAACAAGAGGGCACTTTTAGTGGTTCTGTTTTCCATAATTATTGATATACAGTAAGAAAAGCGAATCACTGCAAAACTATGGGTTTAAATTGACTACAAAAAACACTATAGCCAGCTTAGAAATCGTGCAATGTCGCCCACTGATTCACTGTCCAATACAACTCAGGATTTCCTAGATCTCGCGAAGAACTACAAAGAAAAAATGTAATTATACATTTGAGAAAAGGGGAATTCCAGGGAAAGAAAACCTTACATTTCGAGAAACACCAAGAAAACCTTACATTTCGAGAAACACCAAGAAAACCTTACATTTTGAGAAACACCAAGGAAACCTTACATTTCGAGAAAAACCAAGGAAACCTTATATTTCGAGAAACACCAAGGAAACCTTACATTTCGAGAAAAACCAAGGAAACCTTATATTTCGAGAAACACCAAGGAAACCTTACATTTCGAGAAACATCGACAACCTTAAGGCCAATCATCCATCACACCGTCTTGCTCTTGGATTGTTTATAAGAAGACAAGTTCACGTTTACTTTATGCCCTTTAATGGCCAATTCAAAAGTGCGCAAGAAAGATACATCCCGACTTTAGTTCTTGCTTGTTCCATCTCTGTTCTCAGAAAAACAGGAGATCTTTTTGTATGTAGAAGAGGTGTAACAATTAATGCACACTTTGACACTTGTTTAAAATGCGCTGTGGCACTTATCAAGTTCTTTCGCAGTTCCGATTTATTCTAACTCCTTACCATAATATTATTAAAGCTGCAAACGTTTAATGTGGAATTTCTTAGTTGTGCAAAAGTTGTAACAAAAACAAGCACTGAGGTGGCGACATTAAAAAATGATAAGATGAAAAATATATTTTAAAAAACACTTGATCACCCGCTCTCTCCATTCCTTATTGCCTGAAGTAATTCAAGCATTGTAATATATAATACAAGCTCACTGTACCTTAATTTTTACGTCACATGAAGCCATCATCATTTAATACCATTCCTTCATTTTATCCCCTACCCCACCCCCCCCCCCCCACCACCCCAATGCTCCTTCCAGTACTCTTTTCCCTTTTCCAACACCTTTATTCGATGTAGCTTAAAACCGTAATAGTCCTTAAATACTCTCTTATCACGAGATAACGTGGTTTCACAATGGACTACACATATCAGATTTCTATGAGCTTATGTACAATACGGTAGTCAGATTTTGTTTTGCGTGCCGAAACAATGCCACCCGCGTCCTTGTCCAGGAGTGGCCACTTTAGCGCATGACAAGTGTGAAATAACTCCGGCGGTATAGGGGGATTGGAATTCTACGTCGTTTATGTAACATGACTTCGTGTAGGTTCACATGCAGCCAGCAAAATACAACCTCCGTTCTTTATTCTATCTCCCTTTTCTGAAAAAACTGGAGATCTTTTAATTTGTAGAAGAGGTATAACAAATACACACTTTGGACACTTGTTTAAAATGCGTTGTGGCACTTACCAAGCTCTTTCACAATTCCGATTTATTCTAGCCCTATCATAATACTAAAGTCGCAAATGTTTAACGTCAAATTTCTCAGTTGTGGGAAAAGTGGAGTTGGAACAAACAAGAACTAAGTTCGCGACATGCGGGCTCATAGGACCATCTGTCATATCATATTCTTGATTTTTCTTTTACAGGTATTGTTTCATGTGTGTTGTGTTTTTGTTGTTGTTTTTCACCTGACGAAGGTTGAAAACGTCCAAAAGCTAGCGAAATTTGTTTGTTCCATAATATTTCATTCTTTTGTAGTTTATTGTATAGATTTTTTTGTTTTTTGTTTTGTTTTGTTTTGTACCCAACATGGTGCTTTGCCTTTACAATTTAGCACTGAAATGCCAGGCGTCAATCCCGGCTCAAGGTAATAATTATGCATCCACAGGCAGGAATAAAATTTGTCTCTTCTCTCTCTCTCTCTCTCTCTCTCTCTCTCTCTCTCTCTCTCTCTCTCTCTCTCTCTCTCTTTCTCTCTCTCTCTTTCTCTCTCTCCATCTCTCTTCATCTCTCTCACCCTCTGTCTCATTTTGTTTCTCTCTGCCTCTCCCTCTCCCTCTCTCTCTCTCCCTCTCTCTATATCTTTATTCTTTTCTCTCTCTCCCTCTTGCTCTCGTCCTTTCTCTGTCTCTCTTTCCTTAATCTCTCTTTCTCTCTCTCTCTCTCCCATCTCTCTCTCTCTCTCTCTCTCTCTCTCTCTCTCTCTCTCTCTCTCTCTCTCTCTCTCTCTCTCTCAGGTTTAAGCAATAAACTCGCTAACCCCAAAGTTCAGAGTCTTGCAGCCCTCTAGTTCACCCTCCCAGTGAGCAATCATCCAGGCTTGCCCTGCAGCTGAACCAGCTTTTTCCAGTAAGACAGAAATTTGCACCAACTAAAATCTTCATTTAAGTGTCCTAGTCTTGGTCTGCTGACTCGAGGAATACACAGAATGTTGATGTGGTTTCTAAAATTGAGTTTTTATCACCAAATTGAAGCGCACAACGAAATAACCTGTTACATTTTTTAATTCTTTCTTCCCCCCGAAAATGTCGGAACATTTTCTTCTGCTCAACTCTGTTGAGCCTCAAAATCAACAAATGTATTAAAAATATAACGAACTTCAAGACCTTTTATAGCATGACCTGTGTGTCTTTCTATTCGTAATATGAAGTTTGTAGAACTTAAGGCTCAGCGGTTAGAAAGTCTTTCATGATTACATTTGAGGCCTGAGTTCCTTTATAAAATGAAACTATTTTCTACCGATTTCTTTCTCACTGGTCACTGCCTCAGCCGTCCCACTAGTTATAGGTGAGAAAAACATTGCGCTTTCGTAAACAATACCGATTTTCAATTCGGGTGCAGCTCTGGAAAGACAACAAATCTTGACAGTAACACAGGAGAATCACCACGCAAGGGAACAGAAACATTATATAGTGCTTTCAAGCTCTTTTTCATGCTTTCTTTTCCCCCCAATTCTTGTTGCCTTCAGGGCAGAGAAAGTGATAAAGGGAGTAACAGTGCTTCTAGGCCAGTTGTTCTCTGCCTTTTAAAGCCTGCTCCCCTCCAGAATTCATAGGTCTCAGCGGTGGTTGTTTTTTTCTTGTCATTCCGCCCACAGTTTAACCACTTTAGTTTATGAAAAACCTTTTTAAGAAATTCTTAGAATTCTGACCGAGCAAGTTTTGTGTTACTGACGTACACGCTAGCGCGAGACTTGACATAACAGACTGTGTAGATTTTGCGCGCATCCGAAGAAGGCGTTATGCTCGTAGACCCAAGAAAGAATTATTTCTGACGTGGACCTCATTGCGCGTCTTGTCCTATCTGAGGGAGGCGGAAATCTATAAGTTGATTCAACCGATTTTTATCATATTTATAAAATTCATATTACAGACATACTTCACAGTAAGGGCCTTTTCCCATTATATTTTATGTCAAATTTCATTTTTATTTGATCTTATTTAAATAGGAATCTGAAAGCTGAAAAATAACCTAGGATAACATAAAGAAAAAAAAACGTGAAAGTCGCAAAGTGGATGGTATCGTGCCGACGAGCCGTTAAACCCAAGCTCAAACTCAAAATCCCTCCTACTTTTCCCCATTGCCATAAAAAATGTAACCGTTCTTTTTTTATTCTAAATGGTTATTTTGAAACGGACGATATTTTCTTCTCCCTATGCATCAACTGCCGGTCTTGAGGGCCCCATTGATTTCTGTACTGGATACTAAAATGGAGCGCACTTTTTTTTAACATGTTTATACACTAAAATGAAAATTCAGGATATCTGGGCGTGGAGGCCCTTGGAGAATACATACGCGTGAAAGTTCTTGAAAACGGTCTAAATAAGAAAGAAATTCCAAGAAAAAACATCACAGCCAAGAGTCTTCTTTCCCCGACAGCGCCCATTATCAAATGAAGGCACACTACAAAGTACAAGGGGTATTTGCCACACTGGTGTATGTGACATCTGCCGATTTTGAGGTTTTATCATGAAAGTGATTCTCTCACTCCCAGTTTCATTAAATATACAATTAGTGTCACTGCAATCTGTTAAAGATTTTACGTGATTAGTGTTTGTGGTGTAGTGTTCTCGAAAAAGCAAAAGTGCACATACAAGAATATTATGGCAAATATCCGAGGATTAGTGGACAGGGCGACGAGCCTGGGTATTTGCCACCCTGAAATCCCAAGAACCGTTGTCCCCAGGTCAATGCCATCGGTGGTTGGTGGGACTGGAGGGATTCGCTTGTGTTACGATCAAATGGTGTATCTGAGACTGGGCTGGGGAGAACTGTTACGTAGTTAACCGAGTTTGTAAGTGGTGAGTTTGGGATTTCTAACAACAGAATTGCGTGCAAGGGTTGGCACTACGTGAAGACGCACGGGTGATGCGCTGAGGTGGGAGAAGATTGTGCAAGTTGTCCTTGAATTGTAGTTGTTGTTGCCGCTTTTTGGTGGTGGTTGTTGTTATTGTAGCAGCTGTTATTTTTGTTGCTGTTCTTGTTGTTGTTGCTGCTGTCGTTCTCGTAGTTACTGTAGGTGTTTTTGTTTTTTGCTGTTGTTGTTGTTGTTGTTTCTGGTGTTGCTGTGGTTCTTGTTGTTGTTGCCGTTTTTTGGTTCTTTATGTTGCTGCTGTCCTTGTTTTTGTTGCGGTTGCTGTTGTGGTGTTGGTGTTTTATTATGCTGATATTGTTTCTGGTGTTGCTGCTAGCTGTTCTTGTTGTTGTTGTTGCTGTTCTTTCTGTTGTTGTTGTTGCTTTTGCTGTTTCTGCTGTTGCTGTTGTTACTATTGTTGCCGTTGCTGTTACTGTTCTTGTTGTTGCTGCTGTTCCTGTTTTTATTGGCTGTGTTGATGGTGGTTGTGGTAGCGGTGGTTTGGTGATAGTGATGGTGATGGTTTCTTTGGTGTGGAAAAATACACGCAAGAGGCGGCCTCGACTCTAAATAATGATATTTAAGTAACGGTAGCAATAGTTCTGACTTTTAGTTTTTTTAATTTTTCTTCGTTCTTTTGTGTTTTCCTTTGTGGATGCAGTTGGTACGACAATGTTAGTTTGCGCTCTTAAAGTGGCAGCCAATAGTCCAATACTGTAGTTATATTACATTATTAATGTAATGTAATTCATGTGCTTATAAGTTTTTCTCAACACTGGTTCAATACGTGCGGTTGACATAAACTACATTATTTAATAATATCGCGACCTTAGTTAGTTAGAACTTATGTGTTCCAACTCCACTCGTTTGCACAAACTGAGAAATTCGACATTAAACGTCAGCGGCTTTAGTGTTCTGATATGAGGTTAAAATAAATCGGAACTGTGGAACAGCTTGATAAGTGCCATAACGCACATTAAATAAATGTCGAAGTGGGCATTTGTTATACATATTTTACACATACTCAAAGATCTCCAGGTTTTGAGAAAATGGAGACAGAACAAACAAGAACTAAGGTCGCTATACGCTGGGGCTTCTAAAAGCTCTGGAAAAGACAAAGACTTGGCATAAACTACTAATATCATTGTTATGTTTCACAGGATTTTGCTGCTATCAATCGATAACTGTGTTCATTATCTTGCAACTGGTTTTATGTTATTTTTATGTATCATATCCCATGGTCTTGATGTTGCAACATTGTTTTTTATTTCCTAGATTATTTGTACCTCTGTTTGTTACTTTGAATTTTCTTAACTTTTCTTATGTTTTATTCATATTTTTCTTTGGAAATTCTCCCTAATGTGATTATTGTAGGTTTGTTTCTTTGAATAAATTTTTGTTTAAGATTTTCTGTATCCCTGTCATCTGCACTGATGTTGCTATTGTTGACCTTATACTTAGAGAGTTTTGATGGCCGCTGTTGCCGCTGATTCTGCTCATGGTCCCAGCGATAGAATACTAAGTCAGTAAGTGACACCGCTAGATAGTTCGCCTGCGATTGTCTCTTTTTTCGAGAGACGGACTGGCCGAACGGTTAAGCCATCTCTTTTCTTCTTGGCAGAGCGATGGGTGCCGTGGCAGAGGTAGCGGGTTGGACCTCCAGCTTGATCATTTCTCTTTCTTCCTTCTTTCATTCCCGCTTTGCTTTTCTGAGCACTAACTAGGCACTACAGCTTTCATTCGCCTCATGTTATTTTCTCTGAGTGATTCTGCTCGTGCCCAAGGTGGTGGATGTAGTATAAACACCACAGCTCTGGAGTTGTTGTACCATGGCTTTCTGTACGCCTCACATGTGGGTAGTTGGTGGGCGCTTCTAGTGGGGTCTGCCAAGTTATGTCTATATATTCTTGCATCTTCCTAGCACAATATGGCCGTTATTGTGTCCACGTACTTTCTCCAGACTCACACACTGGGCATTGCTCGTATTTGCTCTTATAATGTCATCAAAGATTTGGTTAAATAAAACTTCAGATATTAAGGAAACGTTACATATAAAAATTATTATGGCATGTTCCAATTACCATACCTATCATCGTGCACACCGCAACGCCGAATCGTCAGACATTTTACTGGTGGAAGGGCCTAAGTGTGGAGACAGCGGTTTCTCACGAAGACCTGACATGAGGTTAAGCTTTTTATTTTCAGTATAGATAATTGTGTACCAGCCACCGTTCTGCTGATGTTGCTGCCAGCTGTTCTTTTTTACCATTCATTCACGACCTAAGAATACTTGTGCACTGAGTCAAGACCACTTTGTCTCGTTTTTAGTGTGAGATGTGTGGAGTTAAACGACACACTGCGCACGAGCGGGACCGAAGCGTCTGTTTCACCAGTTCGGGGCGTGTCAAAACGGTCCTGAGCCAGTTGACGTAAAGCGATACCTCGCGCGCTGAGTTAAAATAGACGCAAAACAGACTTGACTCAGTGTGCCGCCAGCTTATCCTTTAAGTGATCTTGTCCACAGCATCCGCTCCGCTCCGCTATTTTACGGAAAATAATGTATGAAAAAATAAAACACTTTTTGCCTCCGTATAGCTGTCCACAGTATCTGTTCCGCTCCGCTCCTCACCGCTATAGAGGCAAAGAGTGTTTTTCATATGTCATGTTTCCGCCAAAAATAGTGGAGCGGAAAGGGGGCGGATGCTGTGGACAAGGCCGCCAATAATCCGTCATTTGTACACATTTTCAAGCTGACACCTGCTTAGGACCACATAATCCGTGTACCCGTTGAATCATGGGGTAATGAACAAAGAGGTTATCACTCCATCTCCGTGAAAGACAGGCTGTTAACAAGAACAATGATTACCCCGGAAATGAGATCAGCAGAGGTATCTTCCCAGTTAGTTTGTTTTGTTGTTGTTTTTTGTCGAAATTCATGGTTTTGTTCATACCCTCAATTATTCCTGCGTCATTTCCGTGTAACTTTCATGATAAGATTGATCGCCGTAAGATGCCGTGGGTTCATCTATGGCGAGAAACGTCGATACGTTGAAAACAATTTATTCTCTGAATAGATGTAAATTCTCTAATAGACTGAATGTTCTTGTTACTTGTACGTATTCCAACATTTTGTGCTAGGGACGCGCCAATATATGTACCCGTCTCTAACCCCGTCCTTATCCTCAACCCTAAATCTTATCGAATCCCTAACCCTGCCCCTTACTCTTTCAACCAAAGAATAAAAAAACGAGGAAAACAAAAAGAAAATCTGAAAGAATAATTAACTAAGACTGTTGTGAGGAGAATTTCGGGGGGAGCTCTCTAGCTCTGGAGTCACAAAAGGGTTTGAAATAAGTAGCCCTAGCGCAAAATACTTGAGGTACGTACAGGTAACAACAATCTAGACAGAATATTGAAGAAAACTTTTCTCGACATTTCCGTTTCGTGGTGAGTCTAATCCAAAAGCCGCCATCCAATGGAATAATAATGAATGTTCTTTGTTTGGGTCGGTAACATAGCTGATGTGAATGTCTCACTTCTTATGGTTGATGAGGAGAGGGGCACGCTCCTTGGGCCCTATTAAAAATACCAAACATATTTCTTTCACATGGAATCTGCCACAGGTCTATTTTGAAACACAGCGGATGGCTCAGTGATTTCAGGCAGATCTTCACGGCCTTTGTCCTTGTTTGTTCCAACTCTACCTTTTTGCACAACTGAGAAATTCGACATTACACGTGTGCTGTTTTAGTATTATGACATGGAGTTGGAATAGATCGGAACTGTGAAACAGCTTGATAAGTGCCACAAGGCATTTTAAACATATTGTGTCAAGGCGTGCATTTGTTATTCCCTAGTCCACATACTGAAAGATCTCCAGTTTTTCAGAAAATGGAGATAGAACAAACAAGAATATTGGGGTCGCTTTTTGTTTCGAAACTAGACGATGGTATCAAAGAGATGCACAACAATGTAATATTATCTTGTCCGTAAATGATTACAAGTCATGTACCCGAGACACAGGATACCAAGACCAGTCAATTCGTCATTTTCCGTCCGCCAACTTGTGCGCGTATCAGCAAGGTTAGCAATGTAACAATCCGCACCACATTCTTTCATAATTGAAGGAAAAAGATTAGTACTCACCGTATTTATACGCGCACAATTTGTGAACATATAGTGGGAGAAGGAATAGTTCGTCTCGGTGTTCTGTGTCTCGGCATGAACTGTTTTAAATCAAACTCTCAGCAGAATATATTATATATTATATTAGTGCAAAGATAAGATAACATAACAACACTGGAGTCAAACTCATGCGGACGATATTTTGCAGAATCCTCATGAGTGTCCACGAAACAGCGTGTAAACGAGAGAGTATGCCATGACTGATGGATTGATACCGGAGACAGGGGTCATATCGATCATCCTTACCTAATGACCCAGTGTGATTTGGAGTGGATGTTAGGGGAACTTTTTGTACGTGATTTGCAGGCCTTTACAGAGGATGGCTGGAGAGGAAACGACATGGGAAGAACAAAAAAGAGCACTTTGTTGAAAGGGGAGTCTACAAAGGAAAACATGACAAGAGAGGACTTTGTGGAAAAGACAATTTACAGAGGAAAAGATCTGGAAAGAAGACAAGAAAGGACTTTCTTGAAAAGACAGTTTACAGAGGAAAAAACAGGAATGAAGGCATGGGGGGACTTCATTGAAACGATTTACAGAGGGAAAGAAGGCACTAGAGGACTTTATTGAAATGACAGTTTACAGAGGGAAAGATAAGGAAAGAAGACAAGAGAGGTCTTTATTGAAATGACAGTTTACAGAGGGAAAGATAAGGAAAGAAGACAAGAGAGGTCTTTATTGAAATGACAGTTTACAGTGGAAAAGATAAGGAAAGAAGACAGGACTTTATTGAAAGGACAGTTTACAGAGGAAAAGATAAGGAAAGAAGACAGGTCTTTATTGAAAGGACAGTTTACAGAGGAAAAGATAAGGAAAGAAGACAAGAGAGGTCTTTATTTGAAATGACAGTTTACAGAGGAAAAAACAGGAATGAAGGCATGGGGGGGCTTCATTGAAACGATTTACAGAGGGAAAGAAGGCACTAGAGGACTTTATTGAAATGACAGTTTACAGAGGGAAAGATAAGGAAAGAAGACAAGAGAGGTCTTTATTGAAATGACACTTTACAGAGGGAAAGATAAGGAAAGAAGACAAGAGAGGTCTTTATTGAAATGACAGTTTACAGAGGGAAAGATAAGGAAAGAAGACAAGAGGGGTCTTTATTGAAATGACAGTTTACTGTGGAAAAGATAAGGAAAGAAGACAGGACTTTATTGAAAGGACAGTTTACAGAGGAAAAGATAAGGAAAGAAGACAGGACTTTATTGAAATGACAGTTTACAGAGGGAAAGATAAGGAAAGAAGACAGGTCTTTATTGAAATGACAGTTTACAGAGGAAAAGATAAGGAAAGAAGACAAGAGAGGTCTTTATTAAAATGACAATTTACAGAGGAAAAGATAAGGAAAGAAGACAAGAGAGGTCTTTCTTGAAAAGACAGTTTACAGAGGAAAAGATAGGCAAAGACAAGAGAGGACTTTCTTAAAAAGACAATTTACAGAGGAAAAGATCTGGAAAGAAGACAAGAAAGGACTTTCTTGAAAAGACAGTTTACAGAGGAAAAAATAGGAATGAAGGCATGGGGGGACTTCATTGAAACGATTTACAGAGGGAAAGAAGGCACGAGAGAACTTTATTGACAAGACAGTTTACAATGGGAAAGATAAGGAAAGAAGACAAGAGAGGTCTTTATTGAAATGACAGTTTACAGAGGAAAAGATAAGGAAAGAAGACAGGACTTTATTGAAAAGACAGTTTACAGTGGGAAAGATAAGGAAAGAAGACAAGAGAGGACTTTATTGAAAAGACAGTTTACAATGGGAAAGATAAGGAAAGAAGACAAGAGAGGACTTTATTGAAAAGACAGTTTACAATGGGAAAGATAAGGAAAGAAGACAAGAGAGGACTTTATTGAAAAGACAGTTTACAATGGGAAAGATAAGGAAAGAAGACAAGAGAGGACTTTATTGAAAAGACAGTTTACAATGGGAAAGATAAGGAAAGAAGACAAGAGAGGACTTTATTGAAAAGACAGTTTACAATGGGAAAGATAAGGAAAGAAGACAAGAGAGGACTTTTATTGAAAAGACAGTTTACAGTGCGAAAGATAAGGAAAGAAGACAAGAGAGGACTTTATTGAAAAGACAGTTTACAATGGGAAAGATAAGGAAAGAAGACAAGAGAGGTCTTTATTGAAAAGACAGTTTACAATGGGAAAGATAAGGAAAGAAGACAAGAGAGGACTTTATTGAAAAGACAGTTTACAATGGGAAAGATAAGGAAAGAAGACAAGAGAGGACTTTATTGAAAAGACAGTTTACAATGGGAAAGATAAGGAAAGAAGACAAGAGAGGACTTTATTGAAAAGACAGTTTACAATGGGAAAGATAAGGAAAGAAGACAAGAGAGGACTTTATTGAAAAGACAGTTTACAATGGGAAAGATAAGGAAAGAAGACAAGAGAGGACTTTATTGAAAAGACAGTTTACAATGGGAAAAATAAGGAAAGAAGACAAGAGAGGACTTTGTCGAAAAGACAGTTTAAGGGAAGAGGACGAGAGGGGTCTTTGTGAATAGGACGATCCTGTATTACGTCCCTCAAAAGCCTACATGTAGATTCAGGTGCTCAGAACATTTTACTGCTGGATCAAAAATGGTTTCATAACCGCAGTACATGTATTCAAGTCAATGGAATTCACCGTTCGGTGTCACACGATACGACTGGTGACTATAGTGATGGGCTCCAATAAGTCTGATAAAGGAATTCTGTGCTGAGGGACCTTCGGATTTAGAAATGTGGACGATTTGCTGCCCACCATAGGTTATAATTTCGGAATATGGTGCGTAATATGATAGTTTTTTTACTATTTAAATATCTCTTTCTAATCTATCTGTCTCTGTCTGTCTGTCTGTCTGTCCGTCTGTCAGTCTGGTTGTCTATCTATCTATCTATCTATCATCTATCTATCTATCTATCTATCCATCGATCGATCGATCCATCCATCCATCCATCCATCCATCCATCCATCCATCCATCCATCCATCTATCTAATCTATCTATCTATCTATCTATCTATCTATCTATCTATCTATCTATCTATCTATCTATCTAAGAGTAGGAAAAAACTTGCAGATAAAAACACAACATATTGCAAAATACAGTGAAAGATAACGACAACAGGAGATGAGAGTTATTCACTGAAATGTTACGATCGTTAATAATGCACGTATGACGTCACTAACTCTCTGTTTAAGCAATGCGGATTATAAATAAAGTACGTGAGTATTACCACAACATCAGATGTCGGTTTTTGTTATTTGTTGTAGAAGTTGTTGTTGCTGCTGCTGTTCGTTCCTTAAATTCGTAATTACTACTACTAGCAGTTAGTTTACATTACTTCATAATGGTTAACACTGTTAATACTGTGTTTTAGGTTTGAATGAGTGAATGATTGAACTGATGAATGAATGAAGGAAGGAAGGAGGGAAAAGAGGAAGGAAGGAAGAAATGTAAGAAAAAATGGTGGTGAAGGAAAGAAGCAAGGAACGAAATGAATGAAGGAAGGAAGGAATGAAAGAATGCATGAAATGAATGAAGGAAGAAAGGAAGGGAGGAATGAAATGAAGGAAGGAAGCGAGGAATGAAATGAATAAAGGAAGGAAGAAAGGGAGAAATGAAGGAAGACATGAACGGAATGGATGAATTGGTGAAGGAAAGAAGGAAGGACTCAATGAATGAAATGAATGAATGAAGGAAGGAATGAGCAAATGAAGGAATGAATGGAATGAAGGACTCCTAGAATGAATGACGGAATAATGCATGAATGAATGAATGCTGTTAATTAAAAAGAAACAGGAAACATTTATTCCTACTTTCGGAGAATTTTACATAAATTATGAATCTCTCCCCCCTCCTCCTGCTCCCCCCCCCCCCGCGTAAAAAACGCGGAGTTAAGCA
>OZ007567.1:57036426-57063926 GCA_963931925.1 Onchidella celtica | reverse complement strand
TCATCATCATAGTCATATTATAAAAGAAGTAAAGCCTTCCGTGTAATCACGAAAGGCTTATTTAACCAAGCAATATCAGATTACGCATAGAAAGAGGTAAAGGTGTATTATCATGCAATATATTTCAATAGATCTTGATGTTCACTTTATTTTTAATACTTTCGTTGGATATTGAGCCACAGCTGAGTTGAACAGAAGAAGGTGGTGCGACTTTTTCCTCAACGGGGCTGCCACTAAACATAACATTTGGATCGGATCACGAATGCGAAAACAAAGACATTATCACAATAAAATTGGCGCGTGTTTCGCTTGTTTCTGTCATTCAATGTTCTCAGATTGGGCGGGAAACGGCGGAATCTATATAAAAGGCTTTTTTATTAGGCCATCTGCAGTAACCAAATTTGGTATGTAGATTTGAAATACCGTGAGGAATCGCAGACGTTTTCATAGCTTTTTTAATGGTTTTGTTTTTGAAATTCTGGAAAATGCATTGTTCCATCGTGCTGCCAACAGTTCTAATTTTCATTCTCCATATTGGCGTCATTCTGTTACAGTGACATACATGTCATAAAAAGTAACCGTACCAAGCGTTCAATATGATGCGCGCACGAGTTCTGAAGAAAAACTGCACGCTATCACTTTTATTATACTAGAGAAAGACAGACAGACAGACAGACGGGGGCGGGGGGGGGGGATTGTCATCTAGTAATACCAAAGCCGCAAACGTTTAACGTCGAGTTTCTCATTTAATGTCAGTAAGTAATAACGGTCGAAGAAAACGCTAGAAAAACATGCTCGGGAGAGATAAACTACAAGAAAATATTACGAGGAATAGAACCCAGACCAAACAATATTTAAGAGAGATATTGTATGTAAGAAATCATAAATATTGATTATCATTCTGCGGGTGGACTAGTCAAGTTACCGTAAGCCTATGTTGACGGATCCAAGAACTAAAGTAAACAAAATTCGGAAACCCCGGAGGCCTGTCGGTCCCCTGGCAGTCAACATAAGCAAACGGTCAAAAATAGGAAACAACTATAGAGGGAAAGAGCTGCCTTAGCAGTCTCACATTGATAAGGCAGGCCCCTGAGGAATACAGTCAACCCGTGATTAAATTTGGCAAAACAAGGGATCAAACTCCTGAAAATGACAGTGGTATTTCATTCTCTCCTCCCTTGGATACCATCTACCTCTCTGTCTAACTTTCCTCCTACTGCATTTTTCCTTCTCTGTAGCGCCCACCACAACAGAAAAACACAAGCCGGAGATACTTACAGAAGAGATGACAAGAAAGACAACCCATAACAAGAGACAGAGAATCAAGAAGCGGGGGCTTAGGCTGAGCTCCCCAAGAAATCAAAAGATCTCAAGCCTGAGAAATTATGGTTTTGCTATTACAGAATAATAATGTCACATGTGAGTGAGTGCGTGATATTCGGAGAAAATATTAGAAACGCTTGGTAGGACTAAGTTTCTTGCTTGGAGGGACAGAGAACACTTGCTAAGTGTTTCGGACCTTCTTAACTCCTTAAACCCCGGTGGGATCGGGACACAGTCTGGTCGTGAATATAAGTGTTCTTTTGCAGTCTCGGCTAGTGTTGCTGGTTGAGTCCGATATACCTCAGGCTTGTATTCATCTTAATCGGTGAACTTTTGATGGGGGAGCAAAGATGAATAATGAGAATATGTATCTGCTGTTGGATATTATATATCAGTAAAATGTGAGACATTCACATGCTCAAATGTCAATTTGTCTTCGGTAAGCCTTGGACTTTCGATGTCCGGCTATTTCATTGAGGAATGGGGAGAGGGAAAGATGTGCCACAAGGCCGGACCAACCCGACAAATATGGAACCAGCTGACCACTGAGACAATAAGTAGGAAAACCCTCAAATGGATTTTGCAGCGGCGAGAGGAGCACTTATGGAGATGCCCGGTGTGCAAGGATTCCGATTCCGGTCATCAGTCATCAGTTTCCTTGCTGAGCAATGTTTGCATCGGTGGTCAGGAATCTAGGGCCGCCTTGTAAATTAATGGTAACTCGGTTCTTACAATTTTTATTGTCAGGAGAAGCAAATTACTGAATAACTCTCTTTATCAGACTTACAATATTGATATTGAATATTAAAAAAAAACTAATTAACCCTAAGTTTTCACAATTTAATCCCCAACTTACAACACAAGAGCTACAAACATGCCAGATGTGTCAATTTTTGAGAAACTGGAGTTGCTAGAGTATGCCATGTGACCCTCGGCATGACTATGAATGGCGTGTATTTTATTCTGTTCAAATTTGCATTTTTAACGCCGTTTTGATTTATTTTTTTTTCGTCATAGTTCTTGTAAGCTTATGTTGAGGCTGTACTTCATATTCCTCTCACCTTACGAGTATCTAGAAGCCTACCACTTAGACCGTCTGCATCGCTATTTTTTGTGGTCCTGGCTGTGTGTGAAGAAAGTCTTTATTGATCTCCAGTATTTGCCATCAGCAGCGCTACTAACGTGCCACAAAAGCTGGTCCCGTCAGAAAGGGGCTTTTAAATGTGTGTTCATCTTGAATGGAAAAACTATTTGTGAATACTCAGCGAACAATATTCCACGCCAGGAAGTACCGATATGTTGAACACCTTGTAATGTTTCGCACAGTTTCGTATCATAGAAATGGCTTTTTAATAGTTCGGTATACTTATTTTTTTTTTCTTATTGGGACAGGTTGGTCTAGAGGGAGGTGCTCGCCTTTCGCACCGAAGGTACCGGGCTCAATCCCCGGTCGGTGCAGCCATGTTGGATTTTTTTTTCCGGAGGAAAAAGTTCCTGTCCCTGATCCGTGAGTAGCCCGGATCGAGCACCTAGTCTTCTCGGATGTGCACGTTACGTACATTAAAAATATCTTGTCAGTAGAAAGCTGAGAAGAGCAGGGCGCTGCCCGGGCAAACTTCTAAAAAACCTAATGCCTTCTATAAAAACATACAGTAATAAGAACAAGAAATATTTATTTTTTTTTAACAAAAAAAGTGATGTGTAAATGTCAAGAGCAGAGCCAACATCCTAAAATAAAGACCTAAATACATATCATTTTTCTTTTTTTACAGAGTGCAAAGAAGGAAACTCAACTCCAGGCTACAGCCTAACAAAAAAAAAAAAATCAGTTCCATTATGCTTAGTGTGGAACATAAGCCCATGCAATTTTTTTTTTTAATCCAACAGTTTTCGAGAATCGCAAAGTTGATCCGGCTCATTCCGAGCAAGATGCATTATAACCGAACTTTCTGATTATAACCATCAGCTGTCTTCATTAATTGCATAATATGATCCGAGACACAGGATACCGCACAGACTAATAAATTAACCAGACTGGAAACACGAGCTTCGGGCTGTGTCGTTTTTTACGGAAGTTAATGAGATGCGGCCTTATAACCAACGTGGCCGCTACTCGGGAAATTCCGATTCTAGTTCTATCTGCAGTAGAAATTTCTTTTATTTGTCAAGATTGGTTGTACATGTATTAATAATGCATTAACTTGCCTATCATTTCATTTTATTGTCTACAGTTGCCTTTTTTTTTTTGTTATTAATGATGACCGTGTGGACTTTTAGCGACCGCTGCATTGTAGCTATGCTGAAGCGTCGGTCGCAACCGTAAACCTAATGTGGCGGATGGTTCATGACCTTTCGCTGTTTTGTGACGTCACACAACGGGCTCATCCAGTCTGTATTTTATTAGTCTGTGGGATACCGAGACGAATCAATTCGTCATATTCCGTCCCGCCCACTTGCCCGTGTATCATCCAGGTCAACGATGCAACAATTCGCACCACACCCCTTCATAAAAACTGAACGACGAAGAGTAGTACCATACAGTTCTGTGAGTACTACTCACCTCGTTTATAATTATGCACCAGTTGTGGACGTACAGTGAATTGAAAGAAGGAATGGCTCGTCTCGGTATTCTGTGCCTCGATGTGATACTGCAGTAGATACGGTTCATACAATAAAAGAGATTAAAGATTAAAAAGTATCCTGTCCTCACAGGCCGTATTTCCAAATTTACACTGAGTCCAGACTTGTCTCACTTCAACTAGCTTCGGACAATCCCGCTAAATTGGACTAGTTCCATCTGTTCCCCAAGGACCAAATCGATGAGAATCACACGCGGGAAGCGAACCAGCCAATGTTAAACAGTCGTTGGTCACGGAGAAACATGATAACTTTATGTTTGTGTGAACGCTGAGTTCCTTGGTTCGTCCCAGCGATGTTCATTTCTGTTTTCCTCGCCATACATCAATAAGGAAGTTCTAACAGCTCTACAGTATCCTCTTCCACAGGGAAACCTTCAAACTTGATGTTATTCAACTGTGTTTTAGGGATTTATTTTAGTAGCATTTACACCTCAAGTTTCTTGTTCTTGTTTCTCTGTGTTTTTTGTGGTAGGGATTAGTTTTTTAGAAATTTGCCGGGGCAGCGGCTTTGTCCGGCCAAGGTATCTTTAACGTGCGCAACAAGCCTCCGAGTAATTTCGTCCTTATCCCAGAAGACCAGATACCTACCATAGGATCGGGGACAGGAATTTTTTTCCCCAAAAACAAGGGCCAAAAAGGTCCACTCACAGGGACAAATTGCCAAGTGCAGTGTTAGAAAACTAAACATGTCTACATTATGAAAATTAAGTGATAGCAATCGTGATCGAGTAGCTTTTTAGGAAAAAAAGGGGGGGGGGAAGTCTAAAAGACTCCACCCTATTTACTCAGTTGTGCAGCTTTTGCCCTTTTGCATACAACAAGGCCAAACGCACTAACCCACTGGGCTCCTGTCGGAATCACTATTCAATTGAAATTTATGTTCCAGAGTTCGGACTTCTGATATATATGATTGTGCTGTCCTGATATTTCGATGGTGATGATTTAACGAGGCACCTGAAAGGCCTGCCAATCTACGAAAGATGATACCGGAAGAAGATACTTTTCCTGCAAAACACGGATTAATCGTGTTAAGCCATAAAAGACGCCGTGGAAAACGTGGATCTCAACTTTGAAAGTTGTCCTCGCTGAGGACAGGACACGTATATACCGACAGTTTCATTAGTCCATCAAACACTACATTATTTTGTAAGTAATTTAGGTGAAAACTACATGTTTATAGGTTGTGTGGTTATCTCAGAGTTCTCGCGCTAAGTATTGCAACTCATTTTTATAGATAGATAGATAGATAGATAGATAGATAGATAGATAGATAGATAGATAGATAGATAGATAGATAGATAGATAGATAGATAGATAGATAGATAGATAGATAGATAGATAGATAGATAGATAGACAGACAGACAGATAGACAGACAGACAGACAGATAGATAGATAGATAGATAGATAGATAGATAGATAGATAGATAGATAGATAGATAGATAGATAGATAGATAGATAGATAGATAGATAGATAGAAAGATAGATAGATAGATAGATAGATAGATAGATAGATAGATAGATAGATAGATAGATAGATAGATGTCCACGTCATCATTGGGGGGCTACATAATTATCGTCTTTGCCATCACTGCTAGTCTTGCTGCTCAACAGTATATTTACATGTTGCCCTTCATATTATCATATTATAACACAAATCGGTATGATTGTGATGCAAATGTCTAGTCTTTCCCTGTCCTGCCTGCCAGAAAAAAAAAGCTGTATGTGGCGTTTATTTGTTTTATTTCTTAGGTGGGACTTTGCAGTATACATTTTTTTTCTGTTTACTTTACGGGATTTGTATCTCCTTACAGTCCCGCTGCGGCCCTAAAGGTCTCCTGTGATTTCTTTGACATTTTTCGTCGACTTAATCAAAAGACTCAAAAGAAGTCTATATCCTACACTAATAGATTTGTACGCCTTCATACCAGAATGATTGAGACAGGGTACAGACTGGGTGAAGGAAGGGTGTGTGACAAGGCTGGGTGAACCCGACAAATATGGAACCAGCTGGCCACTGGGACCTTAAGTAGGAAAACCCTCGAGTGGATTTTGAAGCGGGGAGAGGAGCACTAAATAATGTGGATGCCCTGTGTGCTAGGATTCTGGTTCCTGTCACCAAACCAAACCAATCCAATGCTAGAATGTGGTTAGAGATCATGTGACTTCATTGTAGCTCAGGCTGTTTGCCATGCTTGCTTGTGCTGCTGACCCGTCTTAAAGTGGAGGAGGTTACTTTATATTGTGGGGGGCACGATGGTCTAGAGGCAAGCTGCTCGCCTGTCATGCCGAAGGTACCGGGTTCGATTCCCGGTGAGTGCAGGCATGTTGGAATTTGGGGATTTTTCTCATATTTCCTGTCCCTGATCTTATAGCAAGTAGTTCTGGGATAAGGAAGAAAAACTCGGATAGCCAGTGTGCACGTTGCTCACGTTACAGATACTTTGGCAGTTAAGTCGAGAAAAGCAAGCAGGCCTAATAAGGCTGTCCCGGCCAAAAAAAAAAAAAAGCAACCTATCCCCTACCACCACCACCCCAACCCCCCCCCCCCAGAAAATGCCGCACTGTGGCGACGACGTGTCTGCTCCAGAGGTAACTGGGCTGCAATGACACCAAGGCAAGTTTCCCAAATAGGATCAAAGAAATATACGAATATACAATACACAAATAAGAGGTCTCCCTGAAAAGCCTGTGACATTAAATCCCGTCACCTGGTTTCAAATTGCGCGGGACCGTTCAGCTTTTCGAGTAGGTGGGGCCCGGTAATATTTTGGTGGGCTGTGGGGCTTCAGAATTGGGCGCAGCAATTTTTCATAAAACTCTTAAGTTCACAGTGTATTTTAACTTAACTATATAGATAAACTGCAGATACTCTTTCACTTTATCGAATTTGATTATATTAGTTGGCCCGCTGAGTCAGGGAATACACAGATGTGGTTTTTAAAGTTGAGTTTCGGTCACCAGTGTATAAATGATATTGAGGCGCACAACAAAATTTCCTGTCATACTTTTTAATTCTACTCGAAGACATTGAGTCTTTTTTTTTTTCAGCTCAAAATGTCGGAACACTTTTTTTTCTGTTCAACTCAGAGACATGCTACCAATATATCTGTAATTTGTTTTGCCATATTGGGAAAAGTGGCAACCGTGCTCCACGATTGGGTTTCATTTTGCGTGCCGTGAAACGAAGGAATTGCGCAGTCTAGTATATTATGTACTTCACTGGTTCAACTCAATTGTGGCCCCAAATCAACGAAAGTATTAAAAAATAAAGTGATCTACAAGATGTTTTATAATATGCCCACGCACACCTTTAGGTGTTTCTATGCGCATTATGAAATTTTGTAGAATTTAAGGCTCGGCGGTTAAAAAGCCATTCATGATTGTCTTGGAGACTTTACTTCCTTTACAGTATAATCTTTACATTCTTCCTTTCCCGTACGCCTCACCAACACGCAAAGTTGAAATTCTCATGACTTTGTTATATTACACTATGCCTAAACTACACGATCAATGGTTTTTATTGGGTAACCTCGATGATTTCCAGCGATGTTTTGCCATGCGCGGGGGGTGCTGCGCATCAGTGCCGGGTTGCCTTCTCGGGTTATTGGTACGGGCAGGAGAACGTGGGGGCGGGGGGGGGGGCAGGGTGGGTGTCCCGGGGGGGGGGCACATCTTGTTACATTTATCAACGCTATTCAAAGGTTCGTTGTTTTTTTAGTTTGTTTTTTTATTTTGTTAGGTTTTGAAGTCTAACACGATGCATTGTCCATTGCCCCAGTTTGCGGATTATGTGTTTGCCAGGACCTAAATGTATAATATGGAACTTCTTAAATCATTGAAAGGCTGTTGGTGGCAGGCCATACTACTTTACATTATGGAAATCTACCAAAAGCCTAACAGTGGACACAATTCAAAATGTGTAAATAGCTTTGAAAAACAGACAGCGGTCTCTTGTGAAAAACGTGCATAAAATGGTCTCAAGTAGCTTTGGGCAAATTGATTACTATAAATCGATTACTTTGATTTATGTATCATCGAGTAATCATACTTCATTTGTACAAACTAGCCCATGATTGACTGATTACTGAAGTAAAAAAAAATTGAACTGTGGCCTATGCAACTTCATTTCTCATAAGAAAAATTCTTTTCATATTTATTTTTTATTTTAAAAACCACATTCATTGAAGCTCATGGAATGATTATTACAACTGGATCATTCAGTAAACCTATCATTGTCGCTGTATGCATACAGTTTGCACGAAACAGAGCTTTCTGAAGATTGTTCCGTCACGTTACATCCAATAGATAACTTTTTTATTATTATTATTCTTTGACCACAGGCAGCCGTCCTAGAACAACTACCGCATTTTTATTACTATTGTCTATGCTAGGAGGACGTTTCGAGGTTTGATTCCGACAGTTTTGTGCACCACGATAAGATTCACTGCACCAGTGATAACTATTTTCTAAGCTGGGATGGCATTTTGATCCTTGATTCCGTCATAACCGTGCACCACGATAAGATTCACTGCACCAGTGATAACTATTTTCTAAGCTGGGATGGCATTTTGATCCTTGATTCCGTCATAACCGTGCACCACGATAAGACGCATTCACTGTACCAGTGATAACTATTAAATTTCTAAGCCAAGATGGCGTTTGAGACTTGATTCCATCAGTTTTTAGGACCATTATTATGAAGTATTTACTGTACCTGTGATAACACATTTTTACTGTTTTCTAACCTGACGGCTTTTTTGCTCTTGATTCCGTCAGTATACAATTATGAATCTTATGAAGAATGATATTTTAATTATGTCTCATGGATGTGTGATGTACTTTCTTGCAACGCAAAATCCAGGCAATAACTTTTTTTTTTTTTAACTTTTTTTTTTGGGGGGGGGGGGGCATTAAATTAGATTGTCCATATTATATATCAAAATTTTCTAAAAGTGTGGTATTTGTAGTTGTATATTATGCTGAACACGTGTTCTCTTTTGATTACGGGAGAAATAGACTTGTTCCGTCTTCTCAGCCCCCTCCCCCTCCCCCGCCCCCGCCCTGGCTTGTAATCGGTATACTAATCGACATTAGAGATTATTCATAAAAGTAACCAATAATCATGATTATTCAAAACTTGTAGTATCGCCCACCCCCATTTTACAGGGCTCGATTCCATCTTTTAACTCCTTTGTATGGTGGCAGGCACGAACGGTGGAGAGGCTGAAAACTGTTGTAGACTATTGTTGTTAGGTTATTCCCGAACAAAAAGAAAATCAGTAGACTTAATATTTCTGTTTGGAGTTATAATTGTGTTTGAAGACAATCATTTACGTTATGAGCAAGCGTCTACTCCGTGGTAAGTATAAGCTTCTAGATTGTTTTTTTCTATTCTCATTCTTTCAGAATTTATTGTATCCTTTTGTTCTGGTGTTTGCTTCTTTTTTTTTCTATTTTTTTTTTAAGGCGAGGCTTTGTGAATTACAACTTTTTCAAAAACTTTTTCCACATAAATACATTACACCGCTGCCACTGATGTGAAACCTTTTATTTGCACGATAGGAGCAGCTGGCATCTTACTCTTTTTTGTCAAATATTTTATGATTTTGTTTTTTTCTTCTGATTGAATGGAAAGTACATTGCATCAATTTTAAATATCATTTATAGGTTAAACTATATTTGAGATCAGGAAGTTAACGAAATAGTTATTATAAAAACCACTGAAAATCTATGGGGTCGAAGAAAAACTGGAAATAAAGTCAAAGTATGACAAAGAGCAAAGGTTGCATGTTGCAACAAAGCCTGGCATCAGAAATTATTTTCTTAAGTGAGGCTTTGCTACATTGAACATGTTTGTTTTTTTTTGGGGGGGGGGGGGCATATTTGGAGATAAGGAGTACAAGTCATGTAAAACAGTTTATTTGTTCCTATTCTGTAAAACCGTAAAAATTTGGGCCTTCACACCTGTGGCTTTATAATAAACCAGCGGTTTGTCTCGAGGGAGAGATCTCCATCAAGGTATTGCTCCATCATGTCATCATTGTTATTTTTCTGATTTTTCTGTTCAAACTACCGAGCTCGATCTGTTCTGTCCCACTTTCTACCAGAGAGTTGTTTGCGTTTATGGCTCTTCATTCTTATCTTTCAGAACCGTCAAGCATTACCCTTTCGAGGGCCTGTATGGTAACAAAATCTTAACTAGACTTTTTCTTCAAAACGTGAGATAATTTGGCGTGTTTGTGGTCCTTGATATCCGGCAGCTTGTCTTGTAAGCTGTAGGTTAAAATGAGGGTTAAAAAACTTTCTTTTTGTTTTGTTATTGTTCTTTGTTCTTGTTGTTTTTAATATCATCATAAGTAATACTGAAGTCGAAAGTTATTCACATTTTTTCATCTCCTGAAAAATTTGTAAAAATCCAGTGACAACAGTTTCCCCACGGATACTTTTTTCCCTCATGCGCAGAATTGGTTTGGTTGACTACACAGTTAACCCTACGGCTGCATGAATACTATTACGGTGCCCTGTCAAGAGTTTTTCTGATTGCATGTAGTATTCTCATAGAGTATATTTGGAGCTTGATTGACCCTAGCGACACCAACGAAGTACAGCATTATATTTCTAAAAAGCTGATTTCATTAACGTGGCTGCATGATGTTGAACATTTATCCTATTTACTTAGAAGATAGAGGGTAGAGAATTAATATTTTAAGCTATAGCTTAAATGGGCGCCGATGTGTAACATTGTATTAAACACGCATGTAATTTCATGCACACTGTGTGCACATTTTTTAGTTGAACTTGCCAAGTTTGCATACGCCGAAAACGCCACAAACAATCCTGAGTTTTTTGTTTGTTCGTCGTGCATCACCGAATATGTCGCAAATGCACCAAATTATTTTTGATCTAACGTGAAAATACATTCAGTTCAGAGTTCAAGCGCTTCACTCGATTCAGGAAGAAACCGCCCTCTGCGTGATGAACCATGAACCGGGGTTTCGCTCTAAATAGCAATTTCAGTTGTTGGGTTTTTGTTGTTTGTTTTGTATTTTTCCTATTTGACATCTACACGCACCAAGTTATTATTCTGAAAGGATTTAGATAGCAAATTTGAAGTACCATATCGCTCCCTGGCCATAAAACATACCGACCTATCATTTTTGACTAACCGGCGTATAGCTCGCGTGTATGGTTTATTATCTCTCAGCACGTATAGGAAGGTATGCCATTATCTCACACTAAGGTTTTGGCGATACACCGTTTCTACGACGTAACAAGGGGAAAAAAGCAGGACTGTGAATCACAGATCATTTGGAGCTGAGGATAGAAAAGAAAAAATTTGTTGGCCGATTGAAAATGGAATATTATCGGACTACTCTAATCTGAGTGGGAGCTCTTTCTTTCTGAAATGTAGGCTGTTGACCCCTATTTTTCATTCTTGTTTCTTGTTGTTCAGTTTCTTTCTCTGTATTCGCTAATGTCGTGCAGACTGCGTTATTGGTAGGCGCCAGTATGAGAAGCAGAAGAGAAGCGGAAAGAGAGGCAACGTAAGACGTTTTTGTACTTAGCACCCGGCCCAGTGTAAAACTTTTCAGCTCAATAGCAAAATAAAAAAGTATTCATAAACAAATACAGAATCGCCCAGGTTCCAAATAATCAGATACCCATCCACCCCCACCCCTTTTTTCCTTTCAGTTGCATTTAGAAGAAACCTCAAGTTTTTGGCTGCAATATGTTTAGGACTGAATGTGTACTTGTGGATACGTCATCACAAGCCCAGTGATATCGATGAGGTGCGTGAAGGAATTCGGCACCAGAAGAAGGACATCGCAGGAGGCCTTTCGTATACAGAAGACACTCTGATCATTAATAGGCAAGGAGGAAATAAAGCTAATGGCACGGCACTCGCAGGAGATGCTCGAAACAATGTAAACCCATTCCAGCAAGTTGGTTTGGACTCACAGCAGTTATCGGCCGGTGATACGCTGATATCACCAGCAAGAGGCGGGTCCACGGTACCAAAGAACCAACAGGAAGACGGGTTGACACACGAGGAGAACAAGAACCTGACACTCGTATATAAAAAAGAATGGGCTGGCTTTAAGGGTTTTGATGGCAGTGAATGCAAAAATGCCTTGTTCTTTGGAACGAACAACTCTCGTTTTGATTTCAGAAAACGTAGAACAAAGCCAAACGAACTTCTTTCCGCGAGTGAAAATTGCACTGCATTCGTGAGCAGTTATGGCTTCAATAGATACCCTCCAGTGTCGGCGGAAGAGCTGAACTTTCCCCTGGCTTTTATCATTCTTTTTCACCACAGTCTTGATCAGGTAAACCTTGGCTCGTACTAGTGTCCATATATGTTACTGCGTGATTGATAACACGTGAAATATTGATAATCTCCCGTGGGGGATAAACAGACTGGTAACTGAGTTTTTTTTAAAATTACACTGTGGAAATGTATATGTCGCTGGGACGTTCAACGATGCAGAGATCTGGAAATGTTCTATAGTAAGTGTTAAATTTTTTTATGAATTCAAAAGGCCGCATGTATTAAATAGACTGAAACCTTTACACCAAGATGTATTTCTTGGGACAATTTAATTAATATTCATAATGTTTTATGTTGCATATTGCCTCTGTGACATTTAAGCATTGAAGCTACTGCTTATTGGTCAAGATGATATCGTGGGGTATTTGCCATATTGTTGTATGCGACATTTTGCTGATTTTGAGGTTGTGTCATGAAACTGGTCCTTTCACTCTAAATTTCATTATGTATAAGTGTCATTCCAATCGATTAAAAGCATTTCGAGGTATGTGTTTGTGACGTAACGTTGTCCTCTGATTTTACACAACTCTTCAAACGTTCAATCCTCATTTTCTGTGAAAAGACAAAAATTCACATACAACAATATGGACAATATCCGATGATATTGTTTTGTATTCTGCCTTACAGGTTTTGTTCTTGCTGCGGGCAATCTACCGTCCCCACAACGTGTACTGTCTAAGTGTGGACGCTAAGTCCGGTGATGACTTCATCAACACTGTCCGTCGGGTGGTCTCGTGCATACCAAATGTCTTTGTGGCAAGTAAACTGGAGCGTGTGGTCTATGCAAGCTTCAACCGACTGATGGCCGACATTGACTGCATGACAGATCTCTTGCAACATCCGGTACAGTGGAAATACCTTGTCAACATGCCAGGGGAGCAATTCCCATTGAGGTTTGGACAATTTTATTTAAATGAGATGAGTATTATTAGACCAGGGAGGCAGGCCCTCAGGTGGCCAGCATAAAAACACAAAAACTTTAATATACCCTTGATTTTGCTAAAAAAATGTCAGGAGAACTTCTTTAAGCTACCGAAACTACTGGATATAATGAGATAAAGGGTCTCAAGGCTAAGAAGTTCACCCAAACACCAAATCTGATTTAGTTTGCACTATGAATTTGTGTGCGTGAAAGTTGTAAGGTTAGAAAAAGGTTTTAGCCAACGGTCTATAACAGCCTTTCAGACAGTGCCAGATTTAGATTTGGTGGGGTCTTAAGCTACGTAAAGCTTGCAGACCACTTGTTAAAAAGTTTCACCTGAAGATCTCATAAACGCTAGCACTAAAATACTATAAAAAAAAATATTTGAAAACATATGTCATGATCTTAGTTCTTGTTTGTTCCAACTCAATTTATTGCACAACTGTGAACTTCACGTTAAATATTTGCGATTTTGGTCATTATGATAATGTTAGAATAAATGGGAAACAGCTTGATAAGTGCCATGACGTATTTTAAACAAGTGTCAAGGCGTGCATTTGTTATACCTCTTATACATACTAAAAGACCTCCAGTTTTGTCAGAAAATGGAGATAAAACAAACAAGAACTATGGACGCGATATGTAAAACATTCTGAGGTGAGACATAATACAAATTTACTGGGATTAAGAATTAAGACATTGCTCAAATTAACTACATAAACAATTGACAGAAAATGTTTAGGGCCAAAAATACAAAAAAAATTTGTCAAACCTTAAGCTGTAGTTTGTTCAGCTTATGCCGGCACCAACTCCCATATCTTTCTTTCTGAAACTGGCCACAGGTTGGCAACGGAACTTTTGTTGCAAGTCTTGCTACATGTCCCAAATTTAATAGCCTCTAACTTAATTAAATGTGTTATCAGCAGGCAATCCGCGTCGAAGTTACATTTGACACTGTCGACTTGTATTGCAATGGATAGCTACGGGGATTAAAAGTTCTTTCAGAGCTAAGCCTTTTTTGTGCCTTCACCGTAGGTTGAAAATTAACAGTTTCTCCCAAAAACCTAACCAGGGCGGGTGACACAGTTTGAGGACAAATTTGGCTATCCAGATTGCAATGATGAAATTTCAGATAGATTTACACACAATAATTTCGTGCAGGTATTTTTAAATACAATGTTTTGCATTATTTCACATGTTTTGGACAGTATTATTATTACTATTTCATTCGAAGGGGCTTGGATAAGAAAGGGTCTAAGTACCGCTCAATTTATTTAAGGGGGATAGAATTGCACGGGATCTGAGTGCAAATGGTACTTTCATTCCTTCTGTTCTAATCCCATCAATTTAGACTGGTATAGTTTGGCGCTAATGACAGCCCACTTTAGATGTATAGTTTGTACACAGATCAAACTGCTTTCAGAGCTATAAATTTTAAGGGCGTTCCTCGTTATTTGCTCCGAAGACATTTATTCTAATATAAAACTTTTCCGGGTTCACAGAGAAAAACGTGATTACACAACCTTTGATGCCCTTTAGGGACGGCCTTCCCTGTAAATCACGCTTTTGTGGATATTTAAACGTGTGGTTTATTCAGAGATTCGTTGACTCTTTACACATCACTTATGTCAATGAGAAAAAGATCGGTATCTTTACTGAAGGGATGTGGCGGCTGTGTAGCCCTTGTAACTCCGTTTCCTGCGCTGTGTGAGATTTAAGTTTTTTCCCCAGCTAAAATCTTCCGCACCTTTGTATAGATCATAGTTTGCTGTAATATGGAACTGTCGAATGTGAATAATTTTGATGCATTTCTTTCTATATAAATACACATTTTGTTATTTCCCTTTATTTGTGGCTCACCAAACTGACCACCATCATAAAAAGAGAGTATAGGAGTATGAGAGTATGTGTCATTTTATTTACGTTTTAACGTTTACTCCTTAAACCGTTTTTACTTCTCTAGAAAAAAAAATCTGGTCTAAACTCTTGTAAAGATCTCTGTCAGTTTATAATTGAACATTTATTCCTCATCCCTGTAAAGATTCCTGTTGTTATACAATATAAAATATTTACTCTTAATACTTTTTTACGTCTCTGAAACAGAACCAGTTTAGATGCTCGTAAAGATCACTGTGGTTTTAAAATATAAAACATTTACTCCCACTACTTTTTTTTTACCTCTCTGTTAAAGTACCAGTTTAGATGCTCGTAAAGATCCCTGTTGTTTTACAATATAAAACATTTACTCCCACTACTTTTTTTTTTTACCTCTCTGTCACGAACCATTTTAGATGCTTGTAAAGATCTCTGTTGTTTTACATGTAAAATATGAAACATTTACTCCCACTACTTTTTTTTTACCGCTCTGTTAAAGTACCAGTTTAGATGCTCGTAAAGATATCTGTTGTTTTACATGTGAAATATGAAACATTTACTCCTACTTTTTTTTTTACCTCTCTGTCACGAACCAGTTTAGATGCTTGTAAAGATCTCTGTTGTTTTACATGTAAAATATGAAACATTTACTCCCACTACTTTTTGTTTACCGCTCTGTTAAAGTACCAGTTTAGATGCTCGTAAAGATCCCTGTTGTTTTACAATATAAAGGTTTACTCCTGACACATTTTTACTTTTCGGTAGCAGAACCAATCTAAAGCTTGTAAAGATATCTGTTGTTTTACAATATAAAGGTTTACTCCTAACACGTTTTTACTTTTCTGTCGCAGAACCAATTTAGAGCTTGTAAAGATTTTCACCTGGTTTAATGGAAGCAATGATATCGAGGGAACTACAGAAAGACAATCTTCTGTTGTGAGGAGGCATACGTACAAGCATATCAATGTTAAAAATAACCAAACTGGTGAGTTTGTACTACCTTGAATCATGTTGTATGCTTGAAATCCACTTGCTCGGATATCTTTTATACTAGGAAGAGCTGAAAGTGGAACCAGCGTTATAGCTGTAGCCATTATGGTTTAAACGTATTCAGTCAAAAATATATTATGGTACAGACAGTGCACTTTTTTTACAGGGGCACAGGCAATGGTAACTGTAAAGCAGTGGTTTCTCAGCTTTTTTCAGGCAATCGCCCCCCTTGGGCCCCAAATTTTCTTTCATCGCCCCCCCCCCCCCCCCAGTATCTTACCCCCACCTTAACATCCAACCAAAGGTGCACAGACCAAACAAAACTTTCATAAGGGTTTCCAAATGACACTTGACTTACTGATTATTCAGATATTATAAACAAAAATAGAATATATCCACCAAATGCATAAACATTATAATACTATTGGCTGTTCCTGCTAATAAAACTCATGCACATGTGCTGTTAATAGGTCAGTGACTTTTCTGTGGTTGGTGTGCTGTGGCCAGCCATGTAAATTAATGTCGGTGTTTGTGAGAAGCACACGCAGATCAGCCCTCTCTGGCATCTGAAGCTTGTTACTATGTCTTTAAGCTGCACTCGATCCTTTTCTTACAAGAGTGTAAAGAGTCCAGTGGCCGTATGCATGAACCGTGCGTAATTGGTTACAATCATGGTGATGTAGGCCCACACCCACGTGTAAAAGGTTCGTAACTTTACACTTTCTCCGGGAAAGACTGAATCAGCTACACAATGCATAACTAGCTGGGAAAGAGGCGTCTGCAAGAAAGAAAGAAAGGAGGTAACTAATATAATAATATCGTTCCAACCCGCGACTCCACGGGCCAAGGGAAAAAAAAATTCTGCTCACCCCAAAGATCTTAACCTATACTATTTTAAGATCTTTGGCTCACCCTGATCTCTTAGTTTTGTTTTGATCAGCGTTGTTTTCTCGTAGCAGGAATTGGCTGATAAAAATTCTGTGCATGCGCAGTGTCAATGTTTTGTTACATCGGCAAGGGTTAGCTGATGCGTTGATGGAGATAGGTGTAACAGTACTTTTGTTCATGCATGCCGACTAAATTTGAGCTTACACCTAGGTGGTTGTACGTAGGCCTACTACTATGCCTGCACCATGGTGCGAAAAGGACGGATTTACACCAAGTTCATACATACGGCCGCAGCCAGGAACATTATCTATATTAATAAAAGTGAAACTTTACGACAATTGCAGCGCGCCTTTCGCTACTCCTCTGTTGATACTGATTCGGTGGCCCTCAGATTTTATACAGTGCTTAGTATAGACTGTCGTCGTGTCGCTGGCACAGAAAATGAAAAAAATAATTAATAACTCGCAGAACGTTTGTATCAGTTTCTAGGTTGCGACACATTGGCGTTCGATCTATTTTTTCGGCAAATGTAATTGAGATTGGTTCCGGTATCGGTATCACACTCACAAAATAACTTCCGGTTAGGACTGCTTTGAATGATGAGATTGATTTAGACCTTTGTGTGTTCTCAATGTGTCTAGACTAGGAAAAAGAAAGGGTCTGGAATTGGGAGATTGACGCTGCAGGGCCAAAAGTACAGGTTTGTGTTTTCAATATGCCTAGGAAAATATTTTCCATTAACACAATCATGACGTTATCATTTCCTGCGATGTGTTCACTTACAAACAAACTAACCCGTGCGCAAATCATAGCCATATGGCGGATGCTGGCGGGACGCACACGATGCATAGAGATACTATAATACATTATATATAGTATCTCTATGGCACGACGTCAACGCGCAAAGGGAGAGCAGTAAAACATATCCAAAACAAACAAAAATATAATAAAGCTAAAGGAACAGGCAAAATGAAGCAGGTCCATAATAATCACCCAGAACTGAAACTAATAAATCGATTTATCCCGGGCAGGGCCGGGAACTCAGCTAGTATTGAATAAAATTATTTATGATAACAATGCGAAATTTTTCCCAGGACAAAAGCGCGCGGGGGGATTATTTTTTAATCTTGGGTTGTTTGGAGACTGGCGCTATGGAGATCGGTCAAGATAGATGCAATGACGACGTTTTCTCCTGTGTGAAAAAGTTTATATTTTGTAGCGGGAGTGTTGTTTGTTACTTACAATAATGGCAGTAAAAAACAAATCTTTATGATAATGGCATTAAAAACAAAGCCGGCAGCTCTTTCAAGACGTTGAAATCAGTATTCAGTAGAGCTGAAAGTTAAAAGAAACCACTGGGTATTTTCTATATTGTTATGTGCGCATTTTCGTCTTTTTGTGAAAGTGAGGATCGAAACTTTGAAGAGTTTGTGTAAAATCAGAGGACAGCATAACGTCACAAACATAATTTATACCCCGAAAAGTTTTTACAGATTGGGATGACACTTACTCATCATGAAATTATGAATGAGAGAACCATTTTCATGACAAAAACCTCAAAATCCGGAAAATGTCGCATACAACAGCATGGCAAATACCCCACGATACTTACCTTGGTAAGTTGAATTTTGGCTGAAATTCTGTTCCACTGACGGGAGGTTTGTGTGAGCTTATTTGCCCACCCAATTACATCCATCCAGAGGTTTGGTATTCCTATGTCTGGCTGATGAGATTCGTCACATACATTGTTTGTTTTTAGGTAGATCTAAGTTTCATTGCACTCTTTTGGCGCGTTAACGTCCGACGCACCACCGTCAGCATTCATGAAAATTGAAATGGCAACAGTATGCGCATTGTGCAGTTTGTTCGATTGTCAACACACCACAGGAACCGATATCGCCATAGGCCCGTGGAAAAGACAGGATACAAGGGGAAGGGGGGGGGGGGGTAATTAGCGACTCAATACAAAGAAAAAAATCTGGAGCCTCTAAAGCTAAAAGAGAACAAAAATTTTCTGCAGATCGAAAGGCGGGCACCTATAAAATTCTATGCTAATATGGGCTGTATGAGCGGCGCTGGATCTGGTTAAAAATCCCGCGAGGTTTTTTATTATTATAGGGAACCGGATTGAATGACACAGTTGCTATATTAAGATTTAAGTCATGGGACATTCGAACTGTTCAACGCGGCCGTTAAGCACAGTTATGGACCTTGCACGCAATTTTCATGTGCAGTTGATCTTTGTGCTTCGAATCGCCACCATAAAAACTGTGCGTAACCACCGCGTTGAACAGTTCGAATGTCCCATGACGTCATCGGTAAATTTAAATATAGTAACTGTGTCATTAAATCACGTTCCGTATAGGTAGAATGCGCATGACGTCACAGAGTTTTTGTTTTGTACTTCCGCCAAACAAGATGGCCGGTGGATCAGCTGATGAGTGTAACTTCGAGATGTGTCTAAACAGTTAAAAGGCCTCTGGTTGCATTGCAGTTGGCTGTTGTGACAGGGGTGGAAAGGATGTATTCAAACTGGTCCGATTCCCTACCATCCGTGTAAACAAGAGAAAGGAAGTGAAAGAATTGACCGAACGTCTCCCATGTGCGTATACACACGTGTCATTGTTTACAGTAGTGAACTCGCCGCCGATTGGTTCGCGACGCCTTAAGTGGGTCCGGACAGGCAAGATCATGGATATATGCGCATTCTACCTATAGATTACAGTCGAAGAGCGTTGGGTGTAAACCTTGATGAGCAACTCCGCACAAAGGTAAACATAGACATGCGCACCCGCAGTTCTCATATAAGGTCGCGTACGTTGTCAGTGGAAACGAATTCTACATTCAGACCTATGAAAAGAAGGGTATTGACCGTAAAGTGTCCTTAGAGTTTTGTCCTGTATGGGCGTAAATGATGTATGAATGCTGTCTTTGTTCCCCTGGTACAAAATAATGTATGAGGTTTCTTTTAATTGGACAAAAATAATTTCGTCAGAAATGCCATGATAATGCATTTATCATTTTAAAAAGTGTCAAACAAATATCCTTTGCTTCATCAGTTGTGAATGTTTGAATGCCATTCTAACATCTCTCTCGCTCTCTCTCTCTCTCTCTCTCTTCTCTCTCTCTCTCTCTCTCTCTCTCTCTCTCTCTCTCTCTCTCTCTCTCTTGCTATCTCTCTCTCCTCTCTCTTCTCTTTCTCTCCCTCTCTCTCTTCTCTGTCTCTTTCTCTCTCTCGCTCTCTCACTCTCTCTCTCTCTCTCTCTCTCTTTCTTGGTTTCTCTTTCTCTCTTTGTCTATTTCTGTCCCTCTTTCTCTCTCGTTCTCTCTGTTTTTCTCTGTCTTTTTCTCTGTCTTTTCCCGACTCCCTTTCTTTCTCTCACTTTCTCTCTTTTTCTCTCTCCTCCCCCCCCCCTCCCACCGTCTCTCTCAGACTCTCTCGGTATGTCTCCTTCTCTCTTCCTTTCTCTTTCTCTCTTTTTTTCTCTCTCTTTCTTTCCCTTTCCCTTCTCTCTCCCTTTTTCTCTTTCTTTCCCTCTCTCCCTCTCTCTTTTTCTCCCACCCCCCCCCCCATTTGTACACTTTTAATTCGCTTGAGCGCCCCCCCCCCCTTTCCAACATAAGCATTAATGGATAACTCCTCGTGTCCTGATCAGACCCTATGGCTTGTCTGTGGTATTTTCAATTCGTTTCTTTGCTCCCCCCCCCCTTCCGTCTCGATAACAAGATCAGTAAGATTGCATAAATGATAGACTGTTCCTACGGAGTCAAAGAGAGGTGATTTGAATTTTCTCAGGCCCTTCTGCTTTTCAGCAACGTAACCAGTCCCGGTTGAGTGAGTAATAGTATTCTGAACACGAAATTGAGACCAAAGACGGCAAAGAGCCCTGATTCCCCAACCATTTTCATTCTGTTTGCCCCTGGCAACGTCTCAAAAGTAAATAACTATAGCCCTCGTCCTGTTTTGCTCGGTACACCGAAATACTCGAAATACACGGGGTCTTGGGGTAGACAGGCTGTTAGAGAACACATTAATAATAATTTGTTCATATGGATAGCTTGTTCTGTAGTAGTGTTGTTCTTAAAGTTACCGTATTCCGTCCTGAATTAGACCGCTGCTACATTGGCAAACACGGTAATTTAGTCAAAAGCCATAAATAGAAAATAAAATAGTTTTGTTTTTATTCTGTTGTTCTCTTGTTGTTGTTGTTGTTGTTGTTGTTGTTGTTGTTGTTGTTGTTGTTGTTGTTGTTGTTGTTGTTGTTGTTGTTGTTGTTGTTGTTGTTTTATGAAACGGGCCTACTTCAACTGGTTCACTCCTGATCTCTGAAAATCAGCCGTCAACCCATTTTATTTGACTACAGGAGAACATACTAAAGAATAAGGATAAATTAAATACCAGAATTTCTAGAAACGAACAGAGAATGCTTCCCTCACGATGTAATTTTTACGGCATTTGAGAAAGCATTTTGTTAATTTTTTTTTCTCATAGCCGATCTGAGCGGCGCGTAGTCTCCTTTCTTGCCTGCTTAAGCTGTTCAGAGGGGCACATCGGGGTAATTTTGTTAAATTTTCTTCTCAACTTCAGATCCTCTTTTAAATCATATTACACCAAACAAACAAAAATATATACAAATTCAGGACCAGCAAATTTACCCCCTGGGGACTTTAACCAAAAATACTAGATTCAATAAGATGAGACAGCTAGCTCGTTCAGCATGCACAGGTTCCGCACCGCCAATTTGCTACTATAGGCCTTGAATGGAGTCACTCATGTTGTATTTATAACTTCAATCGCTTTAGGAAAACTGGGTAGTAACAGTAGCACACCTTCAAATCTGCATCATTAATTATGAAGCAATCTTTTCATGCAATGCCTCTTGGGCCTCGCCCCCGGTCATCGCGCAAAACTGTGTGCACGATTTTTTTATTTTTTTTTACAGGTGTTAAAAAGGGAGTGTCTCATCTTATTGTATCTAGTATCTTTGATTTTTTCTCTATTTTTCTCTGTCTTTTCACTCTCTTTTCCACTTTCTCTCTTTTTTCTCTCCTCCCGCTCCCCCCCCCCCCACCTCTCTCTCTCTCTCTCTCTCTCTCTCTCTCTCGCTATCTCTCCTTCTCTCTTCCTTTCTCTTTATCTCTTTTTCTCTCTCTTTCTTTCCCTCTCCCTTTCTTTCTCTCTTTTTCTCTCTCTTTCTTCCCTCTCTCTCTTTCTCTCCCACGCCCCCCCCTCCCCACTACTACGCTCTTCCTCAAGTTTGGGCATCTGTGCCTTAGATTGTGGTCCACGTGTCTCTTTGGGAAGAGAAGATAAGGTATGAAACAATATTCACTACTGTTGTTTTGTTTTGTTTTTTGCCTCTTCACAGGTCAGGAAGAAATTGTGAATACCTGGGAAAAAAATACACCGCCTCCTCATGGATTAGAGATTGTAAAAGGAAGTACGTATGGCAGTTTCTCCAGGGCTTTCGTAGAATTTGCCCTTCATCATCCCGTTTCTAGAGATTTCTTGGAATGGTGCAGAAATGTTCTGAGTCCGGACGAGTATTTCTGGTCCACTTTACAACATACTGATGTGGTTCCAGTACCTGGCGGTTATACGGGTGAGTTGGGAAGAGCATTTATGTTGTGTGTGTGGTTTTGTTTGTTGTTGTTGTTTGTTGCTATTGCTTTGTGTTGTTGTTGTTGTTGTTGTTGTTGTTGTTGTTTGGAGGAGGGGAGTGAAATTATGGTTGCCGATTTACAAAATCTAGTTTTACACAATGTAAGGTTTGATCATTAAAATGTATACGAAGCGGGGATGGAACGATCAGGATTATATGCACAGGCAGAGACCACTGGCTTGGTATTGAAGGATAGATTGAAAAGTGCCAATGCATACCTTATGCTCTTGTCTTGCGTACTTTTAGGTTTACTAAATAGAGTATTATAAGGGCGGGTGTGGTGGGGTGGGGGGGGGGGCTTTCGCTTCATAATATTATCGTGGGTGCGGGGTAGGGGGCTTTCGCTTCATAATATTATCGTGGGTGTGGGGTGGGGTGGGGTGGGGGAGGGGGGGCTTTCGCTTCATAATAATATTATCGTGGGTGTGGAGTGGGGGGGGGGGGCTTTCGCTTCATAATAATATTATCGTGGGTGTGGAGTGGGGGGGGGGGGCTTTCGCTTCATAATAATATTATCGTGGGTTGACAATGGAATATTACAAGAATGGGGGCTTTCGTTTCCTAAGAATTTTATGCTCTCATAATGAGCCATATGTGAGTGTGCTTGAGAAAACCCACAATATGTCGACAGAGCTGATTTTGAGAAAAACGGCTTTGAAGTGAAAATATGGGTCCGACACAACTTCCAACTTGGCTGTTATTTAGGGGACCGTGGCATGTTACAGGGTAAACTGTAGACGAGCAGTGAACACTACTCACTATGATCTCTATAATGGCTTTGTAATTAGACTACGGTCTCCTAACAAGATCCAAAAACGTCCGACTTGGCTGTTGTTTAGGGGACCGTGGCATGTTACAGGGTAAACTGTAGATGAGCAGTGAACACTACTCAGTATGATCTCTATAACGGCTTAGTTATTAGACTACGGTCTCCTAACAGCAATCACTCCAATATTAATGGGTCAATTAGCTATTGCCACTTATAGGATTAAATGCCGTTTTCTCAAAATCTTGTTTTAGGGGGGTCACTGACTTCAATTTATCAGAAATGGCTTATCTTTTATTATGTGTACAGAACTCAAAATGTCATGTTGCCGACTTATTGTGGGTTTTCTCATGCACACTCACATATCTTACATGTTTTTAGATTTACTAAGTAGGACATTATGAGGACGAGTACTTTCGTTTCATGATAATATTATGCTGATATCAAGGTCAATTCGTGAAGTATGTACTCCTAATTCGGTGATTTCCCTTCCTCCCTCATGTACCCTTTTCATACACATAGGTGAGCCCCTAGGCTGTAGCTTGTTCAGTTTGTGTCAAAAATCGGATACCGGCAACAATATCTTTTTGGGAGAAATTGGCCACAAATTGGTCATGAAACTCCTATGAGTGGAATTTTGCGCGGACTATTAATAATTAATAAGACGGTTTCAGTAGAAACACTGTTGATTTTGATAGAATTCAAGTAATTTACTTTTCTTTTTCCCAGTTTGTTTTTACTGTTCTTAGTTACTGCTATTTCCGTCCTAATCATAATATTTTAGTTACCAGTATAAACAGATTTAGCTTGTATAACGTCGAACCGTTTAGAGTTTTACCTAAACTAATCTTTTGATGTCCTCTCCGCCTTTCTCCCACTGATCAGTAAATTTAGATGAATTCCTCACTTCAGAATAAGTTAAAATAATGAAATTCTTAAATGGCTTACGATCTCATTGTTTCGATTTCAACTTCATTATTTAATTTTTATTGTAAACCAAAAAAGGTCAGCGTTTATTGATAATAATTTATAAATGTTGATTTATATTGCTGTTTGTTGTTTTTTTCATCTTTCAGGTGATTTATTACAAAAACCGTACGTCACGTCGCATTCTGTGTGGAAGGGAGGGAACACCACCCAGTGTGCCTACAAATACATCCACAAAATTTGCATTTTTTCCCCTGAGGACCTGGTCAGTCTCATACAACGAAATGTTTTATTCGCCAATAAGTTTAAAATTTACGCCTATCCTATGACGCTACACTGCTTGGACGAGTGGCTAGTGAACAGGACGTTCTCTGGAATAGCTGGCGATCTGTCGTATTTCAGGAAATTGCCACACGGGAAATTCCGTTCTCTGAAGTGATTCCACTGACATGCCTTGGTGAAAACGGAAGATTGCTTGCACTGTCTTTACACAAAGGGAAGCTTATGAATTAATATAAAAATAGAAACCACGGCCGTTCCTTGACATTCTACTCGAAATCATGATTATTTTTGGTGGTGCTTCATATAATATCACTTACCTGCGGTAAACCACCACGCGGCTGTTCCTCTCCTCTCAAAATCTCCAAATTTTAGTTTTCTTGGTATTCCGATACACCCGCCCGTACCGTCACCTAGGAGGACCGTCGCATCCCTATTGTGCCTTGACAGCAGCAATAAATCTCTTGTCTCAGGTGTGGCAGTGCAGGCAAAAGGAATTAAAGGCTTAAATAGTCGATTTTTATTATTCTACTACTCGGTTCATTTTGTCTTCCCTTAAAAAAAAAAAAAAATACCATCAGTTCAAGCATCAATTTCTGATTGTACCGATACAACTTTCACACAGGACAAATCACGGTAAGTAGAATTAATTTTATGTGTTTTAAAGCCTGTAGTCAATATTATCAATATTAACACTTGACATCTTTTAGATAAAATAAATCCTATTTTTGTTGTTTATTGAGATATATAATTTGCAGGCTGTTGAATATTTCCTGTGCATGGTCATAGGCGTTTTATTTTTGACTCCTCAGCGGGTGATTTTTAAATAGCATTTTTGCAAAGAGGTAGACCTGAAAAAAAATCTTGCGTTGTACATATCAATGAAGTAAACTTCTATTTTAGGTAATGATATAACTATCTGGCGTGTCAATTTTAGCAACGGCAAATTAAGTCATTGACCGTCTCTGTCTGTCTCTCCCTGTCTGTCTTTCTGTCTGTCTGTCTGTCTGTCTGTCTGTCTCTGTCTGTCTGTCTGTCTCTCTCTCTCTCTCTCTCTCTCTCTCTCTCTCTCTCTCTCTCTCTCTCTCTCTCTCTCTCTCTCTCTCTCTCTCTCGCTCTCTCACTCATTCACTTATCACTACAACTGTTGAAAAGAAAAGTGTGACAATGATTATAGTTTACAGGATTTTAATCATTCTACTTTGTACTAATATATTATTTAAATCATGATGCTTTTAATTCAATATTTCACAATAATTTCAGTAAACTGTTTATTCTTGTTTACTTTCAGCTGCATCCTAGTCTAATGTTATTGATTACAGGCTGCTTCATTTATTTAATTAATGTGTGAATCAGGAGGAGGGAGCATAGGAGATGGGTGAATTTACACTTTTCATGCTCTTCATAATTTTAAGTCATGGAGAATGACTTAATAGTAAAGGCTGGACTATTTAAATGAATGATTTTATGTATTGTCCCATTTTGAACTGAGAAGCTTGGGGCAAACAGGTCATATACGCATAGAATGAAAACCACTAAAGAGTCAAAAACGGTTTTCATATCCCATGAAAGTACATTGAATCAGCTTTCTTATCATGTAAAGCATTACCCCAGAAAAAAAACATAAAATTGTTTTTTAAAAAGTTTTAAGGTTTTTATTTACTGATTTTCATGCGATGTTATAAAAAAAAGTATGTCTTTGTAAAATAAAAATAATTAATACTATGACCTAACTATGTGTATAACTTTTTTAATGAGCATGTGCATAAGATATGTGCATTTCAAAGCAAATGTCGTACATGCCTGTTGCATTATTAGACACAGAGCTATTTAAATTCAAAGTTGGCATAAAACAGGAAATTTTCCAAAAACCAGTGGAGAAAACACCCCTTGTGACTAGCGACCCGTGAACAGAGGTATCATGTTACGTTCATCGTAGCCACCGTCCCTGGTCCTTCTTTGCATATCATTAACTAAGTTAGCAGGCAAGAACAGCCGTGACCATTGTATTCTTTATGGGAGGATCAGGATTTTTTTTTTCTTTTTAAGCCACAGCGTGAACCCTCCCAGTATGGAGTCCCGCCTATCTAACAGCACCCTTTACTGAGGTATCATATTAAGCCAGGTCAGACACAGTCAGATGACAGCAGACAAGAGAGCACACCATAATTTCCTATATTTTCTCAGTAAATCCGGGAACACCCTACCATACTAAGGCCTGTCAGATACAGCCAGCTTCTGCCATTATTTCTTCGACGGACATTTTGCTGGCAGCATCAGCTCTGACCACAGATTAATAAATTAACCAGACTCGAAACATGAGCTTCGGGCTGTGTCGTTTTTTTACGGAATTTCCCGAGCGGCGACCGTATAATCAAAATGGCCGCCGCTCGGGAAATTCCGATTCTAGTTCTCTCTGCAGTAGAAATTTCTTTTTATTTTTCAAGATTGGTTGCACATGTATTAATTTCTTGGTGCGGAACCAAGTAGGCGCGTCAAAATGGTATCATTCAAAATTGTAGCTATGCTGAATCGTCGGTCGCTACCAGTATACCTAAAATGGCGGATGGTTCATGACCTTTCGCTGTTTTGTGACGTCACACAATGGGATCATCCAGTCTGGGTACTTTTTTAGTCTGTGGCTATGACTATGTCTGACCGGGCCAAGTATGAGACCTTCCTTACAGGAATACAACGCTGAATTTGAAGGATAAATCTCTTCTGAAATGTTTGCCATGAGACAGAGCGCTGACTGGCCGTCTACGGTCCCGCTTTGCTTTTCGAGTCTCGCAGAAATTCTGCAGTTCTTTTGAACTCGTATCAAGATTTTGGGGACTGAAGTGCCGTTGAATTGAAACTCCCTCCTAGATCCTGTGAGGGCAATTGAAGTGGTTAC
>OZ007567.1:56358926-56396426 GCA_963931925.1 Onchidella celtica | reverse complement strand
ACCTTCTGAGTACCTCGCGACTCGTATGAATGCAAGTAGTGAAAGCCGAAAGGAAACTGCTAGCAGGATGAAGGAGGAACTGAACACCGCCAAAACCAAGACCAGGATTGGATACTGGAATGTTAGAACAATGTATGAATCGGGTAAGTTAGCACAAGTAACATCAGAGATGAGGCGCTACAACCTACACATCCTGGGTGTAAGTGAGAGCAGATGGACTGGATCTGGAAGGATCAAAACATCCACTGGAGAAACCGTTCTCTACTCTGGAAGAGAGGATGACCAACATCATGAAGGAGTAGCCATCATCCTAAAGAAAGGACTGGACAAATGCTTGTTGGAGTGGAAACCAGTCAGTAGCAGACTGATGAGGATGAGGATGAAAGGACGACACACAAACATCACTGTCATCCAATGTTATGCACCAACCAACGAAAACGACAACACAGACAAAGACGACTTTTATGAACAACTCCAGGGGGAAATGGACATGACGCCACGGTATGATCTCATCATTGTCATGGGAGACCTCAATGCTAAGGTAGGTAAAGATGATATAAATTATGAAAGAGTAATGGGAAAACATGGAACTGGAACAAGGAATGACAATGGAGAAAGGCTTGTGGATTTTTGTGCCTTGAACAACTTAGTCATCGGAGGGACCCTTTTCACACACAGAGAAATTCACAAACTCACGTGGAATTCTCCAAATGGAAGAGACAAGAACCAAATAGACCATTTGATGATCAACGGTATGTGGAGACGATCCCTTCTAGATGTGAAAGTGAAAAGAGGAGCTGACGTAGCCAGCGACCACCATCTAGTGGCAGCACTTATCAAAATTAAACTGAACAAGACCGGAATCAAGACATCAAAGCAAAGACACCTTAATATTCAGAAACTGAGAGATGCAAGTGTTAGAAATGCCTTCAACATACAAGTCAAGAACCGATTCCAGGCTCTACGAGAGTCTGATAAGAACAACCCTAAAGAAAGAGGAATCGATTCAGAGTGGAAAAGAGTAACTACAGTGTACACAGAGAGCAGTGTAGCCTGCCTTGGATTTAATGAGAAAGGGAAAAGCAAGGAGTGGATCCAACAAAGAACATGGGATGTGATCGAGGAGAGGAAAGTCATGAAAAAGAAACTCCTGTAAGTGAAATCGGAAAGGCTGAAAGAGAGGTACCAACATAGCTACACAGAGTTAAATAAGAAAGTGAAGAGACTAGTAAAGAAAGATAAACGAGAAGCCATGGAACAGCTAGCGGCAGATGCGGAGGAGGCAGCAGCAAGAGGAGAACAGGGTAAGCTCCACAAGATCACTAAGCGCATTTGTGGCAAGTACGGTGGAAGACCAAGTGTTCCAATCAAAGACAAGAATGGGAAACTACTGACTACAGAACGAGAACAGGATACACGCTGGACAGAGCACTTTCAGGAATTACTAAACCGGCCACCACCTGAAGATAGAATAATAATACAAGATGCTGCTGAAGACCTTGACATCAACATAGATCCACCAAAGAAAGAAGAGATAGTGGCAGCAATAAAGAGCCTAAAAAACAGCAAAGCCCCAGGAAAAGACAACTTGACTGCAGAACTGTTCAAAGCAGATCCGGATCAGTCAGCCACCATCCTTCAGCCACTGTTCACAGCTATCTGGGAAGCAGAAGCAGTACCAAAGAGCTGGAATGAAGGCAGAATAGTGAAAATACCCAAGAAAGGAGCACTCAGCGATTGCAACAACTGGCGTGGTATCACTCTCCTTTCTATACCCAGCAAAATCCTTGCCAAGATCATTGTGCAACGTATGTCAGATGCTGTGGACAAGTCACTGAGAAAGGAACAGGCCGGATTCCGAAAGGGGAAAGGATGCATTGACCAGATCTTCACACTCCGAAACATCATAGAACAGTGTTCAGAATGGCAAAGGCAGCTCTATGTGAACTTCGTTGACTTCGAAAAGGCCTTCGACAGCATCCACAGAGAGAGTATATGGCGCATTCTTCGGCACTATGGGATTCCCAGCAAGCTTGTTGAACTCATCAAAAGCTTTTACAAGAACTTCAGTTGCAGTGTCGGAAACAGTGATGCATCCTTTGAAGTGAAAACTGGTGTACGGCAAGGATGTGTGATGTCAACAATTTTGTTTAACCTCGTAATCGACTGGATTATGCGGAAAACTACAGAGGATGCACCAAGAGGCATCAGATGGACACTCTTCGACAACCTAGAGGATTTGGACTTTGCGGATGACCTTGCGCTATTGTCACATAGTCACCAACACATGCAAGATAAGACGCAGAGACTGCATAATTTTGGATGCAAAGTAGGCCTTCGGATTAGCCAGAAGAAAACAGAGATTATGACCCTAAATGTAGACACTCCAGCACCAGTGCAAGTAGATGACAAGAACCTCACCACGACGGACAAATTTAAATACCTTGGTAGCATTATCAGACCAGAGGGTGGCACAAAGGAGGATATCCAAAGTAGGCTGGGAAATGCAAGGGCTGTCTTTCAAAGTATGAGCAACATCTGGAAATCGACACAATACGGCATCAACACCAAGATCAGACTGTACCAAAGCTGTGTCCTATCCACACTCCTGTATGGATCAGAGTGTTGGCGAATGACAGAAGGTGACCTCGCCAAGTTGTCTTCCTTCCACACCACATGTCTTCGTAGGATTCTCCGCATCTTTTGGCCAAACAAGATTTCTAATCAGGAACTACTAAGGCGATGCAAGCAAGAAGAAATAGCCAACATCATCACGCAGAGACGATGGAGATGGCTTGGACACGTGCTGCGAAAGGAAGCAAATTCTATAACCAAAACAGCACTTCAATGGACACCGGAGGGACGGCGCAAGCGAGGCAGACCCAAGGCAACCTGGCGGAGAACAATCGAGGCAGAGATGAAATCCTTCAATCACTCATGGGGAACTCTCGCAAAGATGGCCCAGGACAGACAGGGCTGGAGATCCCTTGTTGCTGCCCTAAGCACCAGTGGGTGCAACAGGAAATAGTAGTAGTAGCTCACGATTCCGTGAAAATAATCCTGGCGAAAACTGCTGAAAATCACCGAAAAATAATACCAGAGACTTGAAATAGCTATGGCATCTGGTAACACTGTGCCAGCTCACGGGACACGGTAGTCTAGAGGCAAGGTGCTCGCCTCCTATGCCGAAGGTACCGGGTTCGATCCCCGATGGATGCAGGCATGTTGGAATTTTTCTCGGAGGGAAAATTCACTTAAGACGCCCATGGTAGGCAGGATCAAGCACCTAGTCTTCTCGGAAAAAAGACGAAAAACTCGGAGGGCCCATATGCACGTTGCGCACCTTAAAGTAAGATGTCTTGGCACTTAAAAGCCGAGAAGGGCACGCCGAAAAAAGGCCGCTGCCCGGCCATAATTCTAAAAAACTAATCTCTACCACAAAAAATGCACAAAAACAAGAACAAGAAAAATAAAAAGAAGAAAAGTGAGGTGTAAATGCCAAATGCAGCGAAACCTTCTAAAATAAATATCTATTATACACCATGCCAATACACACTCTCCACATTTCCCAGCCAAGATAAACGACTGATGAGTGTGCTGCTCTCGACCCGACGCGGTGAAAGATCACCCCGACACTTTATTGAGATTCAAGTGGCATTTCTGCATTTAATCTGGAGTGTGGGGGGGGGGGGGGGGGGGTGTTAGATACGAAATATTTTCTTCTTGCTTTTTTTTTTTCCTTGAACGTATCACGTAAAATGCAGTTATCCTAAATACAGATTAGAAATGAATAACTGTCGTTGTTGAGCCCCGAGAGCTTGTAGGGAGCTAAGTACACCACTCTATCCTCACGTATTATTATGTGAAATGTTTTCTCGTAAAAAAAAATATTAAAACATTACAAATACTATTAAAGTATTATCCTTTCATCCCGTTTCCCATGGTTCGCCATTTTCCATTTCCATGGCCTCTCACCACGTCGGCACTATGGCCGATTCATGAATGAAATACGTACAAATTTTCGAGTGTTCACGAACTGCTGCGTACGGTCGGTAAAAAAAAAAAAACGACTGCCACTCGTGTCATTCAGAAGAACCATTTCAATAATCTGACGTTTTGTGGAAAACGACCGTAAACGCCTAAAGTAAAAGTTTACAGAAAGCATTTTGCCTTACACCCATGTTTATTCCTTGGTCAGTTTGCATTATGTGACGAAAAAATAAACTATTACTAGCGCTTACAGCCTGGTTGTTAACGGGACGAAGCGCTATATAAGTGCTATGTACATGTATTATTATTATTATTATTATGATTATAAAGCACAAATTTGTAACTCCGGTAGAATGGCGGAGCATATCCCATACTACCCGAGACACAGAATACCGAGAGGGACCATTCCTTCTTTCACTATATGTCCACAACCTGCGCGCGTATAAACACGGTGAGTACTACTAACAGAGCTCTGCATTACTAGTCTTTTTCGCTCATTTATGAAGGGGTGCAATGCAAATTGTTGCATTATTGACATGGATGATACGCGCACAAGTTGACGGATGGAATTTGGCGTATTCCACCGACTCGGTATCCTGTGTCTCGGATACTACATATTAATTTGATCTAAACTGGGATTACATACTTTTTCTTGTTTCAAAACATAACGCGGTAGTAATCTCGACAAGTCACAGGTTACCTCCGTAAAGGTTTTCGTCACTATTGATATTATCTCCCTCACCGACCCTTTCATTCAGATCTAGGACAGTTGGATGAAAAGGCGGTCAAGACGGGCTATTCACAGAGTGCGTGGGCTCCCTTCCCTTTTGGCTATTTTTTAATAATAATAATAATAATATTAATAATAATAATAATAATAATAATAATAATAATAATAAGGGTCCTTTAAAAAACACTGTTGAGGCCGTTGTTGTAAAAGTGAAAAAGTGTGGTTATAGTTGCTTGAAGGCGAATCCTTCCAGGAGGGTATTTATGCGCTCATGCACCGATGGGACATGTGCATCAGTCAGGGTGTGACCATGTGGAAAGTAGCGCCGTAGTGCTGATAACCTATGCACCTTTTATTAATATCGCTCATAGTAAACATGTTGTACTGAAGTAAATGTTTGCACCTTACTTTTCGGATACCCCTTGAGGCGTGGTATGGTGTTTTGAATAAAAGAGGTTTGGAGGTGGGGACGAAGGTCACCTTTCTGGTTAGATTATACACGCTGGTACACATGAGCCAATGCGTCTTCCACAAAGTCCTGGTTATAAAATAATTATAGTCTTTCATAAAGGACGACCGTGGGGACGAGATGGTTTAGAGGCAAGGTGCTCGCCTCTCATGCCGAAGGTACTAGGCACTGGGTTCGAATCCCGGTCGGTTCAGGCATGTTGGAAATTTGGATTTTTCTCATATTTTCCTATCCCTGATCCTATGGTAGGTAGGATCGAGCATCTAGTCTTCTCGGATAAGGTCTAGTCTAAAAATTCGGGGGGCCCGTGTGCATGCTGCGCACGTTAAAGATACCTTGGCAGTTGGAAATCATGAAGAGCAGGCCGTACAAGGCCGCTGCCCGGGCAAAATTCTGAAAAACTAATCTCTGCCACAACGAGAAAAATAAAAACAAGAAAAGTGAAGTGTAAATGCCAAGGGCAGCGAACTTCCTAGAATAAAGACTTAATACACAAGAAAGACGGTCTCCGGGGTATTAGCCTACAGAAGTAGGCCAGACAACAAAATCGGATTAGATCCAGGGCGTCCTGGCTGATATCGCGCACGCAGTCATAAACATAATCGGGACTACTTGCTACACACAAATTCGGCGGATTAGTTTCATTGAACAAGAAATGGAAGCTTAAGATAATATGGGAATTTCTTCTCCTTCTCTCAATTTTAACTTTCTTTACGGCCTAATCCTTTTAAAGCTCTGAGGCTCCGCAGAGTATGTTGCAATTTTTCCAAGATGTTATTAATACATACACACACACATACACACACCACACACACACACACACACACACACGCGCGCGCGCATACACACACACACACACACACACACACACACAGAGAACGTCTGGGGATCGCAGAAAGACTTGATGCAGGATCACAATGTGGCAAAAGAAAAAGTTGTATGTTGCAGAACCTCGCGCAAGAAAGAATACAAAGAAATAACAAGGCTTGTTTTGTCTTTCGTTTTCCTTTGCGTTTCGCTACATCGTTTGTGTGTGTTATTTCTTACGCGAGACTTTGCAATAACAATATATAACTTTTTCCTTTCCTGCTTGTCACATTTTGACAATTTTTCAAAAGCAGCTATCATCGGACTAAATCTACTGAGGATATTTGGCATGCCTATTGACCTTGTTATAAGTTGAGGCTCAAATTCTAAAATTGAAGATAAATAATACCTTTTGTAAAAATATCATAACTATTAAGTTCGATAAAGATAAGTTGTTGAAAAAAAAATTTGGAGGGGGGGGGGGGGGGGGGGCTTCTCCCGAAAAAAAAATAACGAAAACCGAGTTACGATAGTTTACCACGCGGCCCTTGATACATGATACACACAACTTACGTATCATTACAATATGAACATATATCATACCTCAATAACAGACATAACGCATGAACTAACACGGCATGGAATCTTAATATTACACAGCATATATCGAGCTAGAATTTCTTATTGAGGTGAACTGCAGGCGGCAAAAAAACGATTTTCTATAATCTTTCCTTGTTTGCTTTGATGTGCTTGGCAACTGGATGATCTAGAAATGAGGGCTGGGAACTGTCACTTAAGATACCGTATTATAATGGTTAAGACAGTATAAGTTCAGTAAAAACACAATTTAGATATGATTACCTCGGAATCAGTTACATTCAGTCAGGCAACGTTGTGAATCAAAAGTTGAACTTTAAATCTTTAGGCTGGGATTTCCAGAAGAAAATAATGCTCCGGGTCTCTTTTAACTTAACCCAGCTCTGTAGAGTTCAAAGAACGAAGGAAATAAGGTTCTACCGATTTCCCCCATCGTTCAGCTTTATTCCTGGGCCTGGAAGAGCTCAGTATTGATTCCGAACTATGTTGTTTCTCGTTAATTTGCTTTGCTGGTACTCACTCAACCCTGATCAAGATCGTGTTTCAATTCATGATGTCTGCGAATGCATCTGAGAAATTATCCTGGGAATAGTCGTGCCCGAAGGACTGGAATTCGCTGCCTCAAAACTCGAGAGATATGTACAAAACACTGAAATTTTCAAGAGACATCATAAAACACAATTTTCAATTGATGGAATGCAATCAACGCCGTTTCTGACCGTTGCCGCATATTTTAGATTGTTCATTGCATTGGTGGACTGAATGTGAGCAGGGGAATGACTTTAAAGCGCTCAGGCTTTGCATTAGGGGATAAAGCCCTTTAAAATATTATTTATTTAATTACATGAAAAGCCGCTGTATTTCCAACGTTTTTGAAGACCTCGAACAAAGTAACACACAAAGCCTGTACCAGAAACTTTAACATTGTCGGTGTGACAGGGGACACGTTGGTTTAGAGGCAAGGTGCTCGCCTCTCATGCCGAAGGCACCGGGTTCGATTCCTGGTCGGTGCAGGCATATTGGAAATTTGGGAGAATCTCCTGTCCCTGATCCTGGGGCAGGTAGGATCGGGCACCTAGTCTTCTCGGATAAGGACCAAAAACTCGGATGGCCTGTGTGCATGTTGCGCAGGTTAAAGATACCTTGGCAGTTGGGAGTCGAGTGGAGCAGGCCTAACAAGACCGCTGCTCGGGCAAAATTTAAAAACATAAAAAAAGCAAAAACAATCTAATCCCTACCCCCGCACCACATGGGATGAAACAAGTACACAAAATACAAATACAAAGAAAAATATATTTTAAAAAACAAGTAAACGTCAAAAAGTTCCGTTTCGAGTTAAACAAACTGAAACGAGTGAAACATACGTCTTTACCAGGAAAACTGCCAGAGCCATAACCTGTTTGTGACTTCCGTTGCGCACATTATTCTCTCCGAGTCTTGGCAACTGCCAACTTGAGTGATTATACGCCTGGCAATGTATCACTCTCTTCAAGTTTTGATTAACGCAAACGCCCAACGAACTAGCCATATATTTAAATGTCGGTTTCTTTTAGAAAGGACTGACAGTGTGACACTTTTCTGTATTACAATGGAACGTAATGTAATGGTGGAAGGTTTTTTTCTTGTTTTTTCTGGGGGACACAGTGGTCTAGGGGCAAGGGGTTCGAGTCCCATACCGAGGGTAACGGGTTCAAATCCCGATCTGTGCAGGCATTTTGGAATTTTGGAATTTTTCTCATATTTTCCTGTCCCTGATCCTATGGTAGGTAGGATCGAGCGCCTAGTCGAAAAGGGCGAAAAATTCAGAGGGCCCATGTGCACGTTGCGCGCGTTAAAGATACCTTGGCAGTTGGAAATCGTGAAGAGCAGGCAGTACAAGGCCGCTGCCCGGGAAAAATTCTAAAAAAAAAACAAAACAAACACGAATCCCTACCACAACAAGAAAAAAATGTGATGTAAATGCTAAGGACAACGAAGCTCCTAAAATAAAGTCCTAACCACATGGTGGAAGATTGACAGTTAGCCATTTATAACACCCCAAGGCTGATGGCACACTAAAGTCAAGTCTGTTCTGACTCAGTGCGCAAACTTTCCATTTCCGTCAACTGACTCAGGACAGTTTTAACGCACCTGAATTTTTGAGACAGTCTTGTTTCGAGCTCACTAGTGTACCACTACCAGATCCCGTTGAACTCAACGGACCACACACCGAGACAAAATAATTATAATACACTGTGTCTTGGATCCAAGTCGCTCAGGCACCATTCATTCAGTGAGTCACTGCAGTTATCAGGTACAGTCATGGTGCCACAGAATAATTGGCATCTACATCACCTGGGACCACGCACCGATCTGTTCAGCGGGTTGTCTACTGTGCAAACGCACGAGTGAAAGGCCGGTGTAAAGGCCTGGACAGGTGTGCAAACTGTGACTGTTTCCTGACAATATTTACACGGTTAGAACTTGCAAGATAACTGTTGGGTTGAGTCTTGAAATACCCGTTTAGAATGCTTGCACAAAACAAATAAAAATCTTTCAGTTTTTACGGTCATACTGTAATTTCATTTTTTTTTTAAAAAAAGAAAGAAAGACAAGGGGAAAGGGCGGGGGGGGGGGGCAGAGAGAGAGAGAGAGACAGAAGTGATGTTACGACTGGGACCGATGGTGTGTGGGAAATGTGTTTCTAATCTATTTTTTTGCGAGACTTTTTTTTTCCTTTTTTAATTTAATTTATTGATTTGCTCTGCGGGCCAGGTAGAACGTGTTGAAAGACCGTATCACCTTTCCGATCTGCCAATCTGTCAAGAACGAACGTCCACACGCTGGCTCATGCAATCAGTAACTCAACACCGTGACAAACTTCAATTTAATCAAGTCTCTTGCGGCGGTTAATGTTCGTACTAATCACACTACCAGAATCCGCTTGATGACAGAAAATTCATTTCATTTTTTTAATGGCAAGGGCTAACTGGGGCGTGGAACTGGACATTTTAAATCATGTGAATGTTTGCAGTTACGACTGAGCAATGGCGTAGAGTATGTTGCCAGCGCCCGGGGCAAGGCAAGTTTTAGTATTGCACCCCTCGACCTGTGGACCGTCAGCTTTCCCTGAGTCCCTCCCCCCGGTCCAGTATTGAGCCCCTTGATCCCTAAGCACACAATAATATATTGTATTTTTTAAAAATATTGATGTAAATATAGTAAAGAGCATTTCTTTAATGCTACATGCAATATACTCAAATTTATTAACAACAACCTGATTTGTGCAGTTATTTTTTTTTTCAATAACAATATTGAAATCTACATTGAAATCTCTCTCAACTGACAGTATTGCTAGGCTATTCAGTCTTTCTTGGCTCATTGTAGATCTCTGACACGTTCTGATTAATATTTAAGTTTTGTTTAACTTCTTTCACAACTGGCAGCTGAAACAGTGATAGTTTTGAAATTCTGCGCCCAGAGCAGCCGCCCCAGCCACTGCAATCATCAACGCACTATTGTTTCTGGTTCTGTGATCTGATTAATGCACCCAGGGGGGGGGGGGTGGTGGTGGAGAAATCGACTAATCTGCTCTTCTTCAAACAGTGCTACGATCGTTGTGTGAGCGGATCTCTGGATTCATTGCCACATTTCCATAAATAATAAGACAACTCCCAGTTCCTGAACAAGAAATAATTGTACCACATGTTCTCTCGATACGGGTTTTTATTCCATGACTTTTGACTAAGACATTGTTATTGATGGGAGTTTTAACGACAGGTATTCTGTGTCTCGGGTTCTCGGTCACGGCGTATCAATTCTATAATTAAATCGACAAATTCCTTCATGAGTTTCGAGTCATCTTCCGTTGTCACAGCGGCGCTTTTGTTCTCTTATTCATTGAAAAATTTGTCAGTTTCTTTCTCAAAACTGGAGATAAATCGTTCTGCCATTTTGTTTTGATTATCTTGGCGCAGACTAAGTTTGGTAGCGTTCTGATATCAGACTGCAGAGGTGAAAAGGGACTACTTTTAACCTCTTTCCTGCTAAAAACTATTGCTTATGAATCTGCATTATTTTACCAAGTTTATCTTGTGATAGTTTTCCTTTCTTAAGACACTTATGCATAAAATGGTATAAAACAGGGGAAAAACATAAACAAGACATAATGATGGCGTGAGAACCCAATAACGATAGAGAGTATTACTACATTCAAATTTCACTCACCGACACCAGCAAGTGAACGAATACAAATAGATGGGAAAACTTGGCGTTCCTCGAAGACCAGGTCGGACTCAGAAGAACTCAGAAGCCCGTTGTCTAGGACCTTCAGTCACATTATAAAGAAAACAAAAGAGGCCCTACCATAATCCTGTACTCAGTCCCACTGTGACAACCCACCTATGTCAGTATTCTGCAGAAGTACGTGCAAGCCGATTATATTATGTGTACTATCGCCATGATCTCTCTTTTCACAGTTGGAAGCTTATATGTTTATTGTTACTGTCACTTGACGCCTGGTGCGATATTCCACAACCCACGCAACGGACGTGGCAGGGAGGAATGGGTGCAGCAAACGTATTATTACTAGAACAGGTGGCACATCTTAATAAGCAAGAGGACTGAATGGTCACAAAATTGGATAGCCCTAAGCAAGAACCATTGTCCAAATTAGAATTAATATCTAACACCCACCCCTCCCCAACAAAACCAATCTTTAACAAAAAAAAATCTTTTTCTGCTAAATCTAAGGCACCAGCCCAAAAAGCCCTTCTCAGGGCTCCCGCAGCAGCCCGTTTCAGAGGCCATTCAGCTTTTTTGTTAACCTTACTGCTGCCTTCTGCTAACAATATCAGTGACTTTTTCAACGTCATGCTGACAGAACTAGTGAAATCAGCTTCCAGAAAGTATAATTTGTTGGGGTTGCCGTGTAAATGCAAGCTCCAAATATCAAATGTTTTGACAGATAATCACTTGCAGCTCAAAAGTCCTTAGTAAGGCACCATGATTGTTCCCTGACAGCAATAAATAGGGTAATGGGGTTGAGGAAGAGAGAATAACAAGAAGGAGAAACCCAAGATCAGAAACAAGAAGAAACAACAAAAACAGCAATACAAATAAGTTTCAGTTGCCAGGGGCAGCGACCCTCAAAAAGCAAGGATAAAATATGCTGTTAACCTCTCCCGTACTTCAACGTGGCATTTTATAAATCACAAAGACACTCGGATTTCCAAATGTTTCCAGGCCTTTTGAACGACAACGAATTTATTTTGCTACTCAATGGCTTCATAAAATATGCATGACTTCTTGTCAAATACACTTTTTTGTCGAGTGCATAAAAGAATGGCAGCACAAACAACGGGCTGCATTCGGCAATTGCAGACAACAAAGGCGTTCCTTAAAGTTAAAATTGTTGCCCACTGCACATGAATGCAAATACATGGCCCGAGTTCAAAGGCAGTCGCGTACAATAACTGCTATCAAATTCTCGTCAAAGAGGTTCCGTTTTGGTTTCCCACAAGCATCAAGTCTGAGCTATTGTTTTAATGGTTTAGCTCTTTCCTAGGTCCACAATATGGGTTCGTGGCTGATTAGCTCAATGGTTCCCTACCTTTTTTCAGGCAATCGGCCCCTAAGGGTCTGCGCGCACTATCCCGTTTCGCCTGCTGCACGGCGTGCAAACGCAGAATTTTGCTTGCTTGGCAAAGAGTTTACCGTGCTGCACGCCCCGCAAAAGATTGCTTGCATTGAACGGATGGTTAATTTTAACCCAGTGCGCGCGGGGCCTAAGGCTCCAATCTTTCTTCCATCGCTCTCCATACCTAAAATACATTCTCCAACCCAGTGGAAACATTTCACAGGAAGACAGAACACATACAAATTATGATGCTAAGATGTTAAGTTTCTCAAAGCTTTATACAATGGGCCTGTTGATTATTCATTGCAAAACAGAAACCATTTTTTATCAAATGCATTTTAAAAAAAAAAGTTCTTTGCTGTTCCCCCTCTTCTTCTTCTTTCGTTCACCAAATCTAAATCTGCGGATTTGTTCTTTTAAGAAAATCTACGGTTTTCTCCAATTCTGGCAGAGCACCATAGAGTTTGACATTCAGGTCGGTGGGTTTGGGCCAATATGTTTCTCGTAGTGCTGACAAGAGTGCAGTTCTGCAGTAAATGCTCTGTGTTTTGAGGAGACTTGGTGCACCCACATATGGCGGATGTTCCTATTTTAAACTTGGTGAACACACGTGGTGGAGCCTATTGTGACCAGTTCTTAATCTGAACAATATCATTTGATCATCTCTGTTCAGGAGATGATATTTATCCTGCTGGTTTATTTGCTGCCGTCGGTTGTTTTTGATGAGGTTTTTCTTCTCATAATAGTTTAAGAAGCACTGTGGCTGCTCCAAGCCGGAACCCTCCTTAGCCAGTTGGTCTGCCTTCTCATTGCCTGGCCCTCCACAGTGTGATGGTATCCACTGTAGGAGTATCCTGCATCGATTTCCAAGGTGCGTAAAACATTTGCTGTTCTTAATAACCATCTATACGTGCTGTTCAACAAGTAACTTCTTTGTATTTGCCCCTAACTTGTCCTCCATTCATGCCCCAACCCCGTATCGCCTCTTTCATCACTTTCGCTCCTCTGTCAACCCTTTCTTCGTTTTCGCCCCCCCCCCCCTGGAAATCAAAGTCGCCCCCCACCCGCCGAGGGGCCGATATCGCTCACATTGAGAACCGCTGGGTTAGCTCATACTCCCGACAAAAAATATTGGAATTATTATATTTTGTTCCTGGAAAGGCATTTAGACCAATCAACTGATATGAAACGGTTTTGTTGATTTAATTACTGCAAGGAAATAATATCCCTCCTGTGATAACCAAACTGCCAACACAAGTATGTTTTCATCAGAACAATAAATAACAGCTTTGATTGACATATTATTATCTGTCGTTGACATTTTGTACATGGTTTTTGTTCTTATTTCAGTCTAAATCTTTGTGTTCCTGGGATTTTTATTTCTTGCCTTTTTTTTTAAGGCATTCTGATAAGACGACGCTTTAGGGTGGAGCTTTGCTGATATGACGGTGCGATACTGAAGGACTGTTTTGTAACTCTTCATCAACGCAGTTATGTTACTTGTACTATGCCAGTACCAATTTCACACTCATTAGTCTATTGATTTTCAGAACATTTATTAGAGGTTCCGTCAGTGACCTTTGCACTTATCATTGTCTTGAATGTCACTGAAATGTCACGCACCCCGTTGATCTAATGTCATAATAAATAAATAAATACATAAATACATAAATAAACATGCAATGAGCGTTTGCTATCATCATTCCACAAGATCCGATATCCATTGTGCTGAGCACAGAGGAATGACCGGTAGTGGAGCCTTAAGCTTGGTCTCTAAGACATATCAAAGGTACCTGACAGAGAGATACATAACGCGGCCCGTGAGAAATGACTGCAAGGGCCATGAATACTTCAGTCCCTTCTTCTTTCGTCAATTATTGGGTATCATCGATTTTCCAAAAACAGAAGAAAGACTAAAATGCTCGAGTGTACACTTTTTGCACCGTATACTCTCAAGAACGAGTACTAGTGTAATCATAGCACATCTGTCACTGGTTAGATTTAGTGCACACTGTCGTTCAGTGTATGAAAATCGAAAGGAAACGAATCGTTACCTCGCCGCGTCATTGGCCCGAAATTTACAAGTAGTGTTACTTCAATAGGATTCGAAACACTTGAAAAGGATTCGGCAAGCCACTCGCGCCAGTCGTTATTTTTTCCTTCTCCTTAAAAAGAAAGACTGCATTAGCTCTTCTAACAACCTCTATTATGATGTAGTCCAGAACGACTTGAAAACTGAACAAAGCAAGAAACATTATGAAACACTGTGGGGAACAGAAAAACACCACAGACCGGGAATCCCCGAAAAAAAAAATCTCTTGAACTGTAAGAGAAGGGAAGTAGTTGTATGAGACTGTTTCTTGTATCATAAATTTCTCATTTCGAAACAAGGCTATATATTATATTTTCGCCAGGGACTATCCATGTTAAAAGTGTCTATTTTCTGCTGTTCAGATGAATAAGCATGGTAGCTGGGCAGTGAATTGTCAATAGCGTTAGCATCCCCAGGGCTAAGCGTAAAATACTTCAACAATAAACAGATGTGTTTTTAGAGCAAGCCACCCCATAAGTCATGAGATTGATCTTCCAGCGACGCTCATAGAACTAACTGGGTTTGACCTGGTTGCCCCTGTTTTCACACAACACGTAATACGATCCTGCCTATAATGATTGGACCGGGCATCTATCATTTCAACTCATTAATGGTACCCTAATGAAGGCTTCTGGTTCTCTCCCAAATACATGTCATATTGTACGGCTGAGAGCAGTGTGAATGAAGGGGTATCATTATGAAGTGACAACATCTCGGAGGAAGAAATGTCTATACTTCATACACTGTTTCATAACTGAACGTCATAGTACAGCCGTCAAGTGCAATGGTTCCCAAACTTTTTTGCGTTCTCGAGCCATCTGTGGGTCCTGTCAAACATGTGAGACTTCATGCGTTGCGTAGATAAATATCCATAGTCTGTGATGCCTTGGGCGTTCCCGCGTTATTTGACTTTGGACAAATCGAGCACTTTGCAGTCTATCTATTCTTAAACCGAGCGTAAACTCCCCGTGGCACGAAGTCCCGCTCGTCTGACAAGACCTTTAGATGGCTGAGGGCGCACTGCTCAAGTCTGTTTTGTCTCACGTTAAGTGTAAGATGTGAACTAAGGAGTTAAACGGGACCCCTCGCACTGGCAAGACGGAAACAAGTCTGTCTCACTAGTTCGAACACGCCAAAACTGTCTTGGGTTTGCCGGTGGGAAAGAGAGACCTCGCACATTGATTCAAAACAGACGAAAAACAGACTTGGCTCAGTACGCCACCAGCCAAAACAGACCTGTCGAGCATTATCAGCTGTGACCCACCCCGTCCTTCATCGGTACAGCATTAACACTACATTATTCTTCCGCAATTCGCATCAACAAGACACTTTAACTAGGTGTATGCCGTATTTCACCAAGGTTCCTGACCACGTCACTTCGTGTATACCTGTAATTGAGTTTACTGAGTAATGTTTATGTAATGATGCGTCAGATGTGTACCATGTAATAATAATAATAATAATAATATATTGCATTTATATAGCGCCCAACCCCGTCGATGACAAGCTCTGGGCGCTTTAACAAACTCTTACACACACACACACACACGCATACACAAAAGAAATTCAAAAATATTTACTCTTGTTGCTGCCGAAAAACATCTAGCCTAGTTTGTCTGAAAGAAATGGGTCTTCAGATGGCGTTTGAAAGAACCAATGTCATTAATTTCCCTGGTTGTCTTTGGAAGGGTGTTCCAGATGGTAGGGCCAAGAAATGAAAAGGACTTTTCTCCTACAGTGGACAGAGTCATTTTAGGTACTTTCAATTTTGTAGTGTCAGATGATGATCTTAGTTGACGAGATGGAACATAGTAATCAGTTAAATCAACTAGGTACGATGGAGCAGTATTATTGACACATTTGTGACAAATGGATGACAATTTGTACATTATTCTTTTCTCGACTGGCAGCCAGTGCAAACTCTGCAGAAGTGGCAGGGCTGAATCTCTTTTCTTTTTCTTCAAAACAAGTCTCGCTGCATTGTTTTGAGCAATTTGGAGTTTTCTAATATTTTTTTGTGAAATTCCAGCCAAAAGGGAGTTGCAATAGTCAAGCTTTGAAAGTACAAAAGAATTTACTAAAACAGCCGCAGTTTCAGTCGAAATAAGATGTCTGATTTTACCGATTTTCCAGATTTCCATGTATAGAATGCGAATGAGGTGACTAACCTGAGATGACATAGAAAGATTTGAATCAATGTAAACCCCTAGGTTTTTTACTTTTTTTGAAATTTCTATTGAATTAGTGCCAATTATCATCTCAGTTCTGCCCACTTCTTGCAGAACCCGCTCACGGCCTAATAAAATAACCTCAGTTTTATCCTCATTTAGAGCCAGTTTGTTTTGGTTCGTCCAGCTTTTAATTTCTGTTATACAGTTTCCAGCCTGCTGCAGAAGGCTGTCAACATCGCATGGCAAGGCAGAACTGTAGAGCTGGGTATCATCAGCATAGAAATGATATTGTAAATTAAATTTCTTTATTTCATGTACAAGTGGAATAGTATAGATAGTAAACAAGATAGGACCAAGCTCTTAAACGCTCTGTGAAAAAGAACTGCCCTAATGGGATAATGAAGTGAATGTTATCTTATCTTAACATTAAATTATACGCAATATTTCAATAGATTTGAGAATCGAATAATATTTAAAACACAAAACATAAAAATGACGGAGCGACTAGTTGGACCGCGTGGCCAAATTTCTTGCACAGCCAATTTTCGGAAAGTGCAAGGGTTAAGGTTAGGATTGCTGTTGGTTCAGCGGCCACGTTAACCTTTTCGTTGGAGAAATGGCCTCGGTGGCGTTTTTTGAAAGTTGGCGACAAACGTTCGAAAAAAAAGAAAGAAAAAAAAAAGTTATTGTGACTATCTTCGTTACCCTGCTCCAACAGCCTTCATCTAAAAAATATGTACACTGTACATTTTACATTCAGTAGGGCACGTCCGTCACCAAAACTCTGAGAAACATTGGCTTTAGGTGTCGTAGCCGCCACGCCGTGCTAATGCTAATGTCTACACAAAACAAAGAATTACAACATGCGCACGCTGCAGATCGGAATAACGACTAGTCACGAAGACGAAGCAGTGCAATCTGATCTGACAGTTTGGGCATGGTTACTAGGCAACCTGAAAAGTGAGGCTGGTCACATTCTGTTGGGTCAGAACTGCGAAGCTGAAGTAGTGCGCACACATTAATTTGTCTTTGTGTGTGTGGGGGGGGGGGGGATTTAGCAGAACGACAGAATGGGATGGAGACGAGACATAAAAACAAATATACTAAACAAAATCAAAGACAGACATCAGACCAACCCTTCAACATCGACAGATTTTTTTACCATTCACAAAGGGAAATATACTTGAACACTCCGATTCAACATAGAAATTTTGCAAAGCCAAACTGGCAACGTGGCACGTTCATCAGATAAAAATACGGCGCATGGACTATTTGCGCCATATGGCCAGATTAGGCTTGTTTGCACAGTTTCCAAATGTATTAGGGCTGGTGGCTGTTTATTGTTCTCAACTCATTTTTAATCCAGATCCCATGGAGCTGTGATACAACTGGGACTAGAAAGAAGATAGTCGGCGCCGGGGTGTCCGTGTATAATGTATATAGAATGGTTCTAGTCAGAATCCCTACGGAATTCCAACGCGTAGGATTGACGACAAGTTTGTACATAGGAACGACATCGCTCCTTTGAAGATCTGCTGGTTATGACATCGCGCCGATATCTGTTTCATGTAGGAAAGCCGTCCTACGGTAATCCTACCATCCCTACTGAAATCCTAAACAAATCTGTCGTATTTACGCAGGAGTGTTGGCTAGGGTTGCACTGACATCCAGCCATTCACTGAGTTTGAAGTGCTTTCTTGCCTCAAATACATTCATTTTAATTTAATAGTCTTTATAAAATAAAATAAAATAAATAGTGATTTCAGCAGTCGACACTGGAAGTGATCATCGTATGGTCAGAGTAAAAATCAGAATAAACAGAAAGCTCATGAGATTAAAAAGAATACAAAGAAGAAAACCACTCAAAATAAATATAGAAGAACTGAAAACACATAAGAACACATTCCAGCTGGAGCTGAAAAACAGACTTGAATCCCTGGAGGAAGAAGTACCATCCGTTGAGACATTGAACAAAATTGTGACAGAAGAAGTAATGAAAATACAAGGTCTAAAAGAATAAAACAGAGATAGAAAACTCAAAAGAAGATGACACGATAGAAGAGCTAAATAGAAAAAGGAAAACTACACAAAAGGAACAAAAGACAGATATAGAACTAATTGAATATAGAGAACTGAACAAGGCAGTGAAGAAAATGCGGAGAGACAAAGACAGAAGAAAAAGAAAAGAAATGGTAAAAAGACTAATTGAAAGCAGGAAAGGACCAAAGAAATATACAAACAAGGAGGTCGTAAGAAAATCACAAGTATGTTTAAAATGCGGGTGAAACAATCACAAACAGAGAAGAAATCCTAAGTGCTGCACAGATTTCTATAAAACACTCTATCAGTAAACAATGGATACACCCGAAACAACCATGACAATAAGCCCCGACACTGATGAAGTTCCACCTTTCACAGAAAACGAAAAAGAAAGGGCCTTAAGAAAAATGAACAGAGGAAAGCACCTGGATGGGAGGACACCACATAGTAAAATATAATTATAACAAAAGCATTTAACGAGATTCTAACCACACAGAGAATACCTGAATGCTGACAGGAAGCAACGTAATTCTATATAAAAAAAGGGGACCGAAGAGATATAAGAAATTATAGACCACAAACTCTTTACAAAAGTATTACAAAACAGAATGGCGAAAGTGCTAGACGAAAACCAACCGACAGAACAAGCTGGCTTCAGAAAGAGTTACTCAACACCAGACCACCTACAGGCTCTTAACCAAATAATAGAAAAAAGTAAAGAATATAATAATCTACCACTGTGTGTGGGCTCTATTGACTACGAAAAAGCCTTCGATTCCTTTGAACACTATGCAATATTTGAAGCCCTCAGAAAGGCCATAGTTAACGAAGACTACACAAAAATACTATAAAATATATAATAAAGAAGCCTATGCTAGAATACACATCGATAATCATGTATCAGAAAAGTTTGCCATAGAAAGAGGAGAGAAACAGGAAGACCCCATATCGCCAAAATTATTTACAGCAATAATCCAAGAAATATTTAAACACTTACATCTAGAAAATAGCATAAATATAGTGAAGATCTCCAAGACGTGAGATTTGTAGATATATTGTACTCTGCACAGATGAAATACACCAAGTGGAAACCAATCTCAACATACTAAACAAAGAGAGCAAGAAGGCCGGCCTGAAGATGCACAAGGACAAAACTAAATACATGACAAACTACGAGACAGAAGAAAAGGTTACAACTGAAAACAAAGTCATCGAAAAAGTCACAGAGTATAAATACTTAGACCAGATAGTGAATATGGAACACAACGAACAAACTGAATTACCAGAATAAGAACAGCAAATGGCTTTGGAAAAAACAGAAAGATATTCATGGATTCCGAACTGCCAATGTCCCTCAAGAAGCAAGTATTCAATCAATGCATTCTTCCAGCGATTACACGTGGTTGTCAGACATGGCCGATCACAAAACAGCTCACGAATAAACTAAGAACTACCCAGAGGGCAATGGAAAGAAATATGCTTGACATCAGATTGCAAGATAGAATCCCCCACGCTGACATACGCAAACAAACAAAACTAAAAGACGTAGTATAATTCATGCTACAACAAAAGTGGAATTGGGCCGGACACGTGGGGAGGATGAATGACAATTAGGTGGACAAAACGCTGCACTGAATGGCAGCCAAGGCAGGAAAAAGAACAAGAGGACGACCAGGAAGAAGATGGAAGGACGACATTACAAAGAGAGGAGGAACAACATGGATGAGGAAAACAACAGACAGAAGAGAATGGAAAGGATTGTCGGCGGGATACATCCTGCAGTGGGTGGACGCACCGCCTAGGTGAAAGGTGAAAGTCTTTATATATATTTTTTTTTAAAATCAATTCACTAGCCTCAGCCCCAAAACCTCTGGCATTTCAGGCAACTTATCTCTTACGACGCATTGGCATTGCACCAAATGTGCCGCAAGCGACTTGAGATCCTTGGAATATTCGATAAATAGCCATGGGAGCGCGCGGGGGTAAGGTTGGGGAGGGGGGCGTTAAATTCAAAGAGCTGTGTTGGACACCGGTTGCCTTCTGGCATAAACACACTCTATACCATACAGCTTAGACTCCAGTGTGTCCTTCTTCACCGTTAAACTTCCCTGAACTCTCAAACACTCCCAAAAGAATGGATTGAGGACCAGTGGCGGATCTGCTATGAAACTTTTTTTGATGAGTGAATTTTGGATGTTCCCTGTTACTGCTGGTTGCGAAGGCGCCCCATAGCAGTTCAACCTTCAGGGACCCAAAAATGTAGATCCGCCACTGCTGAGGACAGTGAAATGAAACAGGTGAATTTAGAACCCTGACTGGTTTTAAACCGCATCTGATTTCGGGGTGGGGGCGGAGAGAGAGGGGGAGATATCCAAGCCTACGCCCTGCCCACTACTGTACCTTCAGTTGATGAAACAGAAACAATGTCAAGTCTTGCACGTGTTTTAGGTACCAGGTCTTTATTTAAGGAAGTTCGTTGCTCCTTGCATTTACACATCATTTTTCTTGTTTATTTTTTACTTTTCTTGTCAATGTTTTTGTGTATTTTTGTGGTAGGGATTTTTTTTTTTTTAAATTTATTTCGCCCGGGCAGCGGCCTTGTTAGGCCTGTTCTTCTCGATTTCCAATTGCCGAGGTATCTCTAACGTGCACAATGTGCATACGGGCCCATCGAGCTTTTCGTCCTTATCTGAGAAGACCTACCATAGGATTTGGGACAGGAATTTCCCCCAATCACATGCCAGCATCGACCGGGAATCGAACCCCGTACCTTCGGCACATGAGGAGAGTATACTGCCTCTAGACCAACATGTCTAGACAAGGTGGTCTAGAGGCGGTGCTTGCCTCTCATGCCAAGGGTCCCGGGTTCTAAACCCGTACAGTGCAGGCATGTTGGAAACTGGGATTTTTCTCATATTTTCAAGTCCCTGATCCTATGGGGGGGGGGGGGTAGGATCGAGTACCTAGTCTTCTCGGATAAGGACGAAAAAATTCGGAGGGCCTGTGTGCATGTTAAAGACACCTTGGCAGTTGGAAATCGTAAAGAGCCGGCCAAACAGGCCGCTGCCCGGGAAAAATTGAAATTAATAGATTAAAATTTATCCATATCATCCTCCCATCAGCAACAACAAAATGTATTATTCATTATTAAATATATAATTATTATTATTAATAAATATTCAAATATTATTTGTATTGTGAGTTGTGAACTGTTGTGAGTTGTGTACTGCGCCTAACCGGCTGCGTCACAATTTGCTCTGAGATAGAGAGAGAGAGAGTGAGGGAGACCGGGAGAGAGAAAGAAGCAGTGTAGTGTGTTGAGCAATTCGCCAGCGCTCCATTCTGCTATGCGGTTGACAGGTTTCTTCTGTAAAGCCCATAGAGCATTTTAAAAATGGATATGTGCTACATAAAATAATAATAATGTCCCCCGAAAAGGGTGAAATTAGAACACTGACTGGTTTTAAACCGCAGCTGATTTCGAGGGGGGTGGGGTGGGGGGGGGTATATCCAGGTCTACGCCCTGCTCACTACTGTACCTTCAGTTGATGAACTTCTTAAGCAGAAACAATGTCAAGTCTTGCACTAATGTGTGTAGATCCATGAACACTGATTTTTTCTCTCAGAATCTTACTATAATGGCGCTAGAGGGTGAACATGTAAGCAGCTAAAACTTCGCCACTACGTGGCTAAAAATTATGAAACTTGGTGTACTGCTTCACTTTCTGATGATGGGTTACGTGGACACTCCTATTTTGGACAAAATTCAGTCTTTGGTGTTTTCTATTCACCATTCTTTAAACTGCAAAATAAGCAATGCATTTTCATAGAGTAGTATCGAAAAGTTTGACCAGAAATTGCGTCCTATGCCACTCTTTACAAATTGCCAGCCGAAGGTCAAATTTTATCACATCTGTTTATTCTGCAAAGAGTTGTGGTATAACAAAACGATCTATTAGTCATTAGTCTTTGCATCGAATCCAAGTGCCGTTATTAACGGGACCTAGATCTAGCTGGGCTTGATACAAGGAAATTTTACAAGATAACGTATCTTGCCCGGGTGGGCTAGTTCTAAGAATTCCACAAAATGGATTTTGCAAACCAAACTGGTTGAATTGTTGTGGGAGAAATAAAGCCATAAGATGCGCATATAGCTGGGGTGGGGGTTAGGCAGGAAGGGGGAGGGGGACAGGTCTTTAAAAGTTAAGAACCATTGGTTCAGAAAGAAAAGAAAAAAAAGCTAGACAGACAACTGAAACAATGGGCAGCACCCAGGGAGACCAGTAAACCTGTTTAACCACAACAAAAGTGTGTTGTAAACGAGCTGTGCCAAGATTAAAAAGACATAGGTCTTTCAATTCGCTGGGAAATCAACGACACGCGGTAACGGATTAAAATGTCAGGTCCGATTTTATATTCTTAGTGTGGCATTCAAAAGAATGAGGAAATTAAGCACTTTGGTTGCGTGTTTCCAATCCTGGTTTTCGTACGGGACTCAGACAGTTTTTGTCGTTGTTTTTATTTTCAAGAGAGGAGGACAAGGAGAGAGAGAGGGGGGGGGGGAGAAAGAGGGAGAAGGAGAGAGCGAGAGGGAGAGAGGGGAGAGAGACAGAGAAAGAGGGAGGGAGGGAGAGAGAGAGAGAGAGAGAGATTAAAATCACGGGACGGAATGAGGAAAGGCCATCTACAGAACCGGAGGACTTCTTTTTCACCAACAGTATAGGCAGGGTTGGAGGGCACTGAAAGGTCAGAAGTATCTCACTTAAGTAAACATCGCAACGACGACCGCACTGAATGATCTCATGGTCCCGTTCTAATGCGGCTATCGATTTCTACTTGGATGACACAAAATAATACGAAGAACGAAAAGTGGGGTCTTCGATAACAGGTTTCTGCGAAGCTTTAAACTCGTGAGCCGAAAAACGGTTAGTTTAGCGGGATTCAACAACAGCTTGGGTCTGAACATTTTGATCAGCGACAAATATATATCCCATCCTTGGCCCTCTATAAGAGTGTACATGATTGTCTGCAGGTTCAGTGACTCCCAACGGAATGAGAAATGGATTTCTGTTTCCATGGGGAAGTAATTTGCAAAACGTTGCCATTTTCCATGAAGTGTCTTCGTTTCGTCCGACCATGAGTTTGCGCAAACCGCACGAATTTCAATGAGTTTACAGCAAGTTGTTTCAATACTTCCTGCTTGCCTTCTCTGAAAGTTCAATGTGTGTCAGGATCTGCCCTGTCCTGGTGTTCAATTTGCTTCGATATTACCGTTGTGCCTGTCCTGTACCGGAGTTAAATCAATCTGTTCTGTTCAAATTCCAGCCAGGCCCCGTTTGATTTGAACAAGCTGTTCGACTATTCGCTGGACACCGTTCTCCCACCTATCTTCTACATTCCTTTGTTTAATCCACAAAACATGCTATGGGATATCATTTGGGCATCGGCAGCATCTTATTCCAATATTTCGAAAAATTACACTCATTCGTTCATTCTGTAATACCAAGTTTCGAATTGCACAGTGGCCTCTTCGCTGTACATTGCCATTGGTTTCTTTCTTTCTTGCCTTAAATCTTGTTACGTAGTAAATGTTGCATCTTTAGTTAGACAGCGTTTTCTCTTTCCAACGTGAAATCCACTCCCCTCCACAGGCCACTTATGTTTTATCATTTATCCGTTTATGCAACTGAATGTCTGTAAACATTAATGTTCAGTAAAGAATGTTGTTCTTAGAGTTAACTATAACACCATACTTATCGTATTAAGCACAAATATAGGCATCGTGTGGGAATAAAAAATAAAAGAAACCTAAAAATTTACTAATAGTAATACTGCCTGCGGCCACGCCACGCTGCGACAGACAAAATGCCTTAACAACGTTGATGAAAGTAATAAGGCACATGATTGGCAGACTCCCTGAGCACACTATGGTAGTATCAGCCAAGACAGGGTATCAGCTTACGGCCTTATCGAGATTCCTGAACTCTCCATCTTTCCCCTCCCCCTCCCCCCTTCTGCGTGCCACTGCCGACAGCACACTAATGGGGCGCCACAGCCAAGCAAGTGATAACACTTCACTGACAGAAGTGAACACTACACGTTTACCTTTATCGACACACAATATCAGAAGGCCTTTAGGCCAAAAACACAGTAGACCAGGCAAGGCGATATAAAAGGTGAGGAAAGATTTGAGGGGGACAAATAAAATTTACAAACAAAAAAGAGAGTTGATGAACTAGTTGCCCGAGTAGACTCTATATAATAGACGCCATAAAAACAGACACCGACTGGGAGGAGTGCGGCATGCACGGCATATTGTAGTTTTCTTGGCAAGACGGAGACTGAGACGGAGTGGTCCCGGATGTGGAGAATTCTGCCACGGGACACTAAATCGCAAAAATTTAAATCAGAATCCTTCTTCCTCTAATGCCCAGTTTCCCAAGTATTTGAAATACGTCATGGATGCCCATGCCCCTTTTTTTTTTTTTAAATTTAAATCACTCTCTAATTTATTAACAACAATTTTTTTTTCATGATAAATATTTTACAATTTCCCATTTATCTGATTATTTACATTAAATCTGTTTGTGCTTGTTTCAGACAGTTTGGATTAGTCTCAGCATCTGAAGACTAGGGGCTTAATTAGATAGCAATTTCCATGCCTGAAAAAAAATTTGTAAAAAATTACCACAGTCAGCGAAGATTTCGCTTAGTTTTCCTTGTTTTGTCATGTAATGATCCTTACAAGACAGTAATACGCGAAATAATGGAGCCAAACCAAACGGATGGTAACATTTTCACGGTTTCAGAGCCTTGACTTTTGCCACCGCCATCTGCCTTCCTCTCCAAGACGGACGGACCCACTACGTTTTTGGCCCCTGGGGGTATAAAGTCACACCGTTCCGGATGACTGACAATAGCTATAATTTATTATAAAACACCAAAAGGACTAAGAAGGCGACAGATGGTAGGTCACCGTGCAAAATTATAATCAAAAGCCGCATTCGGCATTGTAACTGAAAAGGGGCCGTGTACGTATACGTACTATCCCTAACCCCGTCCTCATCCTCAACCCTAAATCTTATCGAAGCCCCCTACCCTTTCAATAAAAAAAAAAAATAGGAACAAAACCAAAAGAAAATCTGAAAGAAGAATAATTGATTAATGCTTTTGTTACGTGTATATTTCGGGAGGAGCTCTCTAGTTCTGGAGTCACAAAAAGCTTTAAAATACGTAGGCTACCCCCAGCGCAAATAACAAAACAAAAAACTTAGGGGATGTACGTACTTGTAATAACATTAATGTGAAAAAAATATATTATATAGTCATGGTAATAACGTTTGCGCATTTATTACAAAGGTCTCCGGGTACCAGCAGGTGTTTTCAAAACAGTCATGGTCAATAATATTAAATCATCGTTACGTCTATCCAAATAGGTTACCTCTCGCTGTGCAAGAAAGACATTAAAAGTAATTCACACCAAACTTGGACAATGGGTTTGTTTCAAGGGGCGTCTCAGCTTGCCCTTCTCCGCATTTTTATAGAGGCAAAGCAAAACTTTTTAAAGCCGGTCTCCATACAGTATTTCCTGTTTTGCTGACGTAAATGAAACATATCCATGTATCATTGCTGTAAGAAAATTTGGCTATGAGACACATTCGGAAGTCCTCCCAAACAGTCGATGATGTGTTTACTTTTTTTTCTTTTTTTATTTTATAGGATATTTTATAGAGAGAGTCAGAAGCGTGAAACTGTTGCAATTAACTGGGCTCTGATTCTCGTTTCAGATTTCGCTTGAGGAAAACGCATACACGGGGGTGGGGGGTTGGGGGGGGGGGCACTCTAGCTATGTCACAAGAGTCCTACAGCAAACTTGTCGAAGCGTGGAATAATACTTTATATAAGCATGGATTTTTAAACAGTCATGTCTATTACCTGAGTTATACAGAACTGCACTATCAACTGCTGAAAGGGTACAGAAAGTAAGGACTGTCCGTCTATCCCTACACTCCATACCAGAAGCGATCATATTCACTCTAGTATATTCGGCCACCCACTTGCGGAAATGCGCAGTAGTTTCTAGCAGTACATATAGTAGGTACAGTTCATGGCTTCATCTTAATGCTCTTATAAATTATATGCATGCTTAAACTGAGTGTCATTCAAAATTGATAATATTTCTGTCATTATATTTACTCACTGTACAGCTAAATAACACTGAATTGCAGAATATTTAAAATCGATAATAATCCAGTTTTGCTCTTAATGGGTATTTAGGCCTACTGTAGGCTGCGTAAAGTCTGCTTTGCCACGGTCATGTGGACCAAGATGTTAAATGGGACCTTGGGCACTAATGGGACTGAACGGAGTCAGTCTCGCCAGTTGATTCAAAAGAAGTTTCGAGTCTGAGTCCAAACCAATGCAAAGCAATCTTTCATCGGCAGTTGATTCAAAGGAAGTTTCAAGTCCGAGTCCAAACCAACGCAAGACAAGACTTCCATCGCCAGTTGATTCAAAGGAAGTTTCAAGTCTATCCAAACCAACGCAAGACAAGACTGCCATCACCAGTTGATTCAAAGGAAGTTTCAAGTCTGACTCCAAACCAACGCAAGACAAGACTTTCATCGCCAGTTGATTCAAAGGAAGTTTCAAGTCTGAGTCCAAACCAACGCAAGACAAGACTTCCATCGCCAGTTGATTCAAAGGAAGTTTCAAGTCTGAGTCCAAACCATCGCAAAATAGATTTGATTCAGCGCGCTACCAGCCACATTGCTCCATTATTACATGATTGTGCACAAAACAAAAATACTAACAGATGCTTCTCAATAAAGTCATGAATTGGGCTCGACAATGAAAACATACGTTCACTGCTTGCGATACCGGTTTGTTGTTGTTGTTTTTTATGTCTGACGTCTCTGAAGAGACTTATCATTACTTCTTCCTCTGCTCCATGTCATCACCGAGGCGCTTTACTGTTGTTGTTGTTGGTTTCGCCAGGTATTCAAACCAAATCAGATTATGGCGACCACAATCAGAATGAAACAATTTCCCTTAGATTATGATTCTCGATCTGTAATTTCTGGTCGTCATTTTATGACTTTAAAATCAACCATGTCTTTATTTTCACCTTTAAGGCGTTGTGTATCCACAACAACAACAACGACACCAACAACAACAACAACAGGATGAAGAGGGAGTGGGGGAGAGGGGATGTACACTCACTAGTAATAACAATGGAGATTTTGGTGTTGTTTTTTTCTTTTAACCCATTAAAGAGATAATGTTCAGATTCACAGTCATAAACGAGAGATTCTTGAGTAGGTCAGTAGGTCAAGTGTTCTATTTGTTTGTGCTTTTGCCAACAGTGTCGGTTTCTTCCTTCACGTTATTGTGTTAACCTACGACAATCGGCCACTCCTCACGAGCACTGCCATTTCCGTTGTAACATATTAAGCTGTTAGCACAGGGGCGGATGCATAGTTATAGCAGGTTATAGGCCGCTTGGTTCAGCAGGATGTCTTGTTTTTGCCCTCACCCAGCTTCAGGGACAATGAACACTGAAAACTGATCGTTTTTTTTTGTTGTTGTTTTTTTCACGAAACAACATTCGTATGGTCAGCACATTCCAAAGTTATGCCATGCGTCTGAAATTTCTTTCCATATGCACTGCAGCTGTTATTTTTTCATAAACAAAAATAATGAAAAATTACGACGTTCAGCAATGTGAAATTTCAATGGGTATCATAGGTTCTGGGTGTGCCTTCGAACAACCTGGTAAAGAAAGAAAATGTATACACTCTTAAATTTTGTGGAAATCCAAGCAACTGTTACATCTAGCAATGTAATCGACCCCAGAAAAGTATTAATGACCGTGCAAATGTAAGTCATACTTTGTTTGGAGTTCCTGCACTGATGTAGCCTACATATAAAAACATGCTGCTTTTTTATTTATTTTGTCCATCTTCTTTTTCACGAATGAAATCTATGTGTGTATATATATAGCAGTTTTGGGGGGAAAAGAAGTGGGGGGGGGGGGGGGAGAGCATATCGCAGGCTGGTGAATTCCAACTCCTTGAGTCACCTGTCCCTTCCAGGATATGTTTATGATGGTTTTGCCCCCACTCCTTCAGGCCCTGGCGGCAGTTATCTTTGTCAACATTAAGACTAACTCATTTCAACTAACGAGTAACCGGCTAATGGTCGGTTCAAATTTCTCGCGCTTCCTATCAGGTCTGAACTGGTATTGATTTCCAAAACGAAATTTATAGCAGCCCATAGATTTATTATTCCATATTATTATTATGTTTATATTGTGCAATTATAAGGAACAACTTTCCTTTCTTTCCTTTTTTTTTTTTTAATGGCATGAGCTTATGTTAATGTTAGATTTTTAATCCACTTAGAATTTTAGCCTACTTAGGGGCAGCATATAATTATTTATAAGACCTACATTTATGAGTACCCAGTATTCACTTACACACAAACACTACTGTTTTCTCCATGTTTGCAAAAAATCTAAACTTCTTTGTAGCCTCCATAATATAAACTGGGCAGATTTCGTGACACTACAGTGTTGTTTCAAGTTAAATATTTTCGCGCTGCCTTCATCTTTCTGATTTATTTTGTTTTCCCATGACACTTGAATTACACCTTGCTAAGTACTATCTATATTATGCAGCCCATTACATGTACTAGTTGACTGGTTGACTAGGCGAATAAACAGATTTAAGGTTGATTTTCGACCAACAATATGTAGAGGGAAGTGTCGAGCGAATCTTCCGATCCCATTTTTCGAGTCTGGTCTACAAAAAATGCACCTCTTCATTCGCAGCTCAAAACATGGTAAATAAATAATATGAAAGTCTGAATTACGTCTAAAATGAATGTGTCAACATGATTAATTTATGGTCAAAATTTGAGGCAGAACACACAGCTCCATAATTTTTTTTTAATAACTTAGTAACGAAGTCTTTGGTGCGTAGGCCTATATGTTCACCCTTGAGCTCCATTATAGTATCATAGTTCATAATATATGACATTTTACATGTAGTTCATACATCTCTCTATTTCTATTCACAGCGACCGCTGAGTTACAATCCGTCTTGATGTTTTGAAGTCTCAGGGCCATCGCTTACAGCACTGTGCCAGGGCCCTCGACAAAGGTCAGAAGTCAGTCTGTGACATTATGTAATCGTCTACGTTTTAGCGAGTTGCCAAACTTGCACTGAGAACTCAGAGATAACAAAAAGAAAAAAACAAAACAGGGGCATACTTATGTTTTTCACCTAAATTACTTACAAATAACGTTGTTTTGCTACGGACCAAACTGTGGGATCTATGTTATACCCAGGGGGGGACAATTTTCCCACGCCACAAATTTTTGCAGTTGGACATTGAATTTCAGAGCCGTCTTAACCCTGTAATGCCCAGACACAGAAAGCCTCATTGCAGGCAAATCTACCTTAAACTGCTCGAACAAAAGGCAAAAATATCAAAATGAATCTTAAAAAAAAAAAGCGTCACTGATAAATTAGAAATTGTATCCTTCAACCCCCCCCCCCCGCCCCACCCAAACAACAACTAGGTTATGCTATGTGTTGCAGATATGGGACACTGGGGCTAGAGGGTCAAGGCATGGTCACACTAGGCAGTTGCCCAGAGGCCCCAAATTTACATTCGTTTTTGAAACGGGAGGGGGGGGGGGCAGCAAAAAACATGGACATACTGGAATTTGAACTGAATTGTGGTGGGGTGGGGGGGGGGGAGACTAGTCTGCCTGAAATTGTGATTCCATAGAGTACAAAACGCTGCACTGTGCCATGTGCCATGTGGATTTCCCTGCATTCTTTGATGTTGTCACTTTTTTGCACTGGCGCGAGTGAGTCAGCGGCCAAGGCACTCCAGCGGAAATTGGGATGAACGCAGCAATCTTTCGTTCCCATTTTCTTCATGCAGGACAGCCGCGCGCGGGCTGGAACAGTAATTTAGATCGAGAACGACAGAAGATAGGCCAACGTCAAGAATGCTAAAGGTTAGCACGCGAGATCCACGTACAGCCGCCGCACAGGGAGAAAAGTAGAGCAGGGGGAGTGAGAGAGAGAGAGAGAGAGAAAAAAAAGAGAGAAAGGGTGGAAGTGTTTCTATAACCGGCCATCACAACGGGAGAGAAGTAGAACGTGGGGAGAGGGGGATGTTTCTTTAAATAGACAATAGAACAAAAGCAGCAATTTAGATCACTCGTCCTCTTACCCGTGTAATCATAATATAATTCGCATATGATTCCCTCCTTAGCACATTGTGAATTCTGTACATTACTGCGACTAAAAGGGGCAGCAGAATGGGAGGAGAGGTGGGGGGGGCGGGGGGAGAGAGGGGGCGGCCAGTTTCCAGTATACTTTTTTTTCATATACATGCCGCGCACCAGAGTTCAAAATAAAACACTGAAAAGGAAATTGCTGGCACTTGAACCAGGTTGATAATACCAAGGCAAATCCGAAGTGATGAGAGCGTGTGTGTGTGGGGGGGGAGGTGAGAGGAGGCAAAAACACTTCAAGACGAAAGTGATACCAGTAATTGGCAAGCTATGCTTTCAAAACAATTATTGAAAGGCTTGAAAGAAACGAAAAGTGCACGATAGTAATATGAGCGTGGGGGAGCAACGACAACGGTTTATAACAATAAAGTGTACTTACATGAAGCTGAGGAACAACTGAAGTTAACAAATCCTGTTATTTCTGGCCGTGAGGTAATCCACTCAGATGTTCTAAGCCCCAGCAGAAGCAATATTATACTGCAGAATACCACAGCTCGCGCGCCCGAAAGGCGAACTCGCGAACGATTCAACGAAATTCCCCTGCCTCCTTGTCTTCTTTTTGCGTCACCGCTGTGTGTTCACGAATTTCGGCCACTTTATCTTTCCTCCCTCTCTGTGTAGGCCAGATCCCTTCGCGCTGTTCCGCCATACACCGCCCCTTCCCCACTTTCCTCAAGGGGTCCTCCCCTCCCCTTGCCTGAGCTGTGAGCCTTCAGACTGAGCGTGCGGTACAACCAAAAAGCTGGTCGCTACTCTTCATTACCAGGATGAGGGTGAGAAAAAAAGCGGCGCGCACCACTAGAGATTCATCATTCGTGCTGTGCTAAAAAATTAAAAAAAAAAAAACACATGCAGGCGAGGACCGGATCCAGTCCGAGAGAGATACAAATTTGTTAAAAAACAACAAAAGCAAGCTTTCATCAATCTGTCACACTAATGTTCAGCTGCGTTGATCACCAAACTGAAAATGGGGAGGGATGGAGGAGGAGGAGGAAGAGATAATTAATGCAGTTTCGCTATAACTATATGCGGGCTTATTACGTTGATTGTATGCCTCCCCCCTTCCCCCCCCCCCCCCGTCGCTTTTACAGTGTGTGTTTGGGTGGAAAGGGGGAGAGGGAAGAAGGATGTACCCCGGTTATTTTTTATTACACTATAAAAGTGTAAATGTATAATGTGCAGGCCCATTACGGTGGTGTGATGTCCAGTCGCCGGCCGCCCCCGCTGCTCATAGTACACGAAGTGTAAAACTCAAGACACATGATTGTGTGCGAGGACTGTGATACATGATTGTGGAATACACCAGATATCATAAAATCGGCCCTAATAGATATACATTTATTACTTTATTCTACGTACTCATTTTTATTGTGACTACCGCATTTCGGTCATGATGAAATTGAATGTACGGACTTCTCTGTTTTAATTATAGATATGCACCACTAATGGTTTTAAAAAACCACAAGATGTTTTCATTATTTGTATTATAATATAACTTCTATTTTTAGTATTGCATTAAAGCAATACATACTAGATGTCGTTTCTGGTATCTTTGATATACTCCGTAATACAACTCGATAATCGAACAGTTGTAACAATGAAAACAGTCGAACTGTTGCGATGTGGAAGAGAAATTTAATGTTGAGAGAGAGAGTTGTATTAATCTCGAGTATTCATCTCTGTTGACGCCAATTGCCCCCTCCCCCTTCTCCCCCATTAACATTTTTCCTTTCTATTTCGCACGACCAAGGCAAATTTCTCGTTCGAGATAAATAAAGATGACTCTGTGATGTGTGAGTGTCATCTTAAACGGCTGCAGATACTTCAGCACCAGCACACTGACACATGGTGAGGAGAGAGATATGGAGACGGACAGAGTGAAGGGCTTGGGGGGGGGGGGGGATTCAAAGGAAATGGAAATAGAAACGGGGAAGCCACAGACTAGGAAGAGAGAAAGACAGAAGATGTGTCGAATGTCGAGACATGAGTCATTTCTAGGGAGTGTGACGCTGAGATATAATATAAAAGAGAGGGCTAGAGGAAATGGAAAAAATCTCAGGACATAAACACAAATTGATTGAAATCACTCGTGTGCCAGTCAGAGATAACAGACACGCTCTCTCTCTCTCTCTCTCTCTCTCTCTCTCTCTCTCTCTCTCTCTTTCTCTCTCTAAAATGACTCGTGTACCCGTCAGAGATAACACAGTCGTGTCTCCTTTTCTCGCTGTGACGAACGGACTCTCCCCCTTCTCTTTCATCTCCAATCAATCCCTTTCTCTCTCTCTCCCCCTCTCTGTCCATCTATCTATCTATCTATCTGTCTGTCTGTTAGTCAGTTTGCCTATCTATCCGCCCGTCCGCCTATCTATCTATCTATCTATCTATCTATCTATCTATCTATCTATCTATTTTTCTGTCTGTCTGTCTGTCCGTCCGCCTGCCCGTCGATCTATCTATCTATCTATCTATCTATCTATCTATCTATCTATCTATCTATCTATCTATCTATCTATCTATCTATCTATCTATCTATCTATCTATCTATCTATCTATCACAAACAATACATGCCATGAAACACAGAGAACCCGTACAAATGAGAAACACATTGTCAATAACATCTGGGGTTATTAATATAGTCAACATGAGGAATATGGAGTACCTAAATCTTGAAGGGGTACCGTATACAGGTTGTTTTTGGCTGTTTGTTGTTGTTTTTTTTGTACATTCATCATGCGCTGTCTGACTTTTGTTTACTTTATTAGATCGATATTTTTTTTTTCTTTTTTAGCAGGTGACAGTGTTCAAGACGCCCAGTAGTGTATATCTATGGTTCCAGATCAAATCAAATGGATATACTTGTTTTGTTGTTACTAGTACGTACTAGTACGTAGCTAGGGGGCGCGTACATATACGTACTCATCCCTAACCCCATCCTTATCCTCAACCCTAAATCGTACCGAATCCCCAACACTGCCCCTTCCTTACCAAAAGAAAACAGGTGGAAAACCAAAAGAAAATCTGAAAGAATAATTAATAGGGCTGTTGTTAGAAGTATTTCGAGAGGAACTCTCTCGATCTGGAGACACAAAAGGCTTTAAAATACGCACTCCTGGCGAAAAAAAACAACAACAACACAAACTTGGGATCATACATACACGGAACAAGAACGTTTGCCCACTTTTATTTCACTCTTCCCAAAACAAAATTTAAGTTTAATCTTGACCAGCAGCGTACGACATGGTTAGTCACTCGACTGAAAAAAAAACAACAAGAAAAGTGGGCAACACGGGCAATAAAGATTGATTTGTTGGAGACCGAGTCATGCCAACAGGATGGAGATCATTTAGTGGCCCATAAAACACACTGTTTAAATACACTGCCTGATAACGAGGTGCAGACGCCAAGGGCAGAGATCCTCCGAAAACAACGACCTAAAAACACTGCCTGCCTGATACCAACTGTTTACTACAGTTTTGCATGGGAAAAAAAAGGGGGATGGGGAGAGGGGGGATGTGGGAGGATGTTCTAGGACTTACAACAAAGGGTGCATAGGTAGGCCATGATTTATATGGGCAAAGGGAGCAAATCCCCCCCTGCCCATCCCCGCCCCCGTCTATGCAAAATTAACAATTCATAAATTAATTTCTTTGTTCATTTTTTTTAAAATTTAGCTTACACATGATAGATTTTGCTATAAGACTACCAATTCCACCACCAATACTAATCATTCATTTGATATTTCTTAGCGGGAAATAGAGTGACATGACATTAGATTGCGCAGCCATGCGGTCTGCTGGGCGTAGAGTATTGATGGGAGGCACCAAACTTTTTCAGTGTCGTGACTCCAAAGTGAGGTAGGATTGCTTACCGAAAGTGACTTGGAGCAAACACTTGAAGCAAGACAGTGAAGCATGACTGTTTAGAATGTATATTTACTTCAGATGTACATTTCATGTTACATTTCTAGGAACGTATGACTTGTCAGTTCCAGTTACGTTACATGCAATAAACGGACTTTGGTCCGTGAATCTGGTAAATTTGTTGTGTATTTTAATTTCTGTGTATGAGGAGCCCACCGAACCCGAAGTGGCTCGGACGCCCCAAGCTCTGTCAAGACGCCTTGAACTAAAAGTTTGGACTCAAATGACTTTTTTTTTTTTTAAATTATTTGAACTCGATCTTATAGAAAAAAAATCAAATTCAATAACATACTGAGGAAAAGTCGTTTGGGTACAGATTAAGTATCCTCCCTTGTTCAGTTGGCAACGTGTCAGATCAAGACGACATACTTTAGGCAGTTCACCAGTGCAGATGGATTATCTTGTTCCCTAAGAATCTTGAAGTGCCAATCATTTGGTTATTTCTTAGCGGGAAATAGAGTGACATGTATTAGACTGCGCAGCCGTGCGGTCTGCTGGGCGTAGGGTATTGCTGGGCGGCACCAACACTTTTTATTTTCAATGTCGTGACTCCAGGCTCCGACCGTGGCCTTCGTAGGCCACGCTCCGACGCCACAACTTCTCGTTGGATTTGACACCGACACCGACTCCATTGGCGTCACGGCTCATCAACGAAAGGTTCCGAGACTGGGTGTCGACTCTGACCCGACACTACCCTGAGGAGGGACGTCCCGACTCCAGCACCCTTCTCAACTCCCAGACACCGACTCCCCGACACTGACCCTAAGAATTTAATTGATGCGAAGGCGAACAGTCAAACTTTAATTGACTGTCTCCAGTCTAATGTCTAGTGCGGGACGGTGGTGCGGCACTGCAGTGTCGGGGGAAAGTAGAAACAATTGTCTAAATATTTAAAATCATTGTAATGTAATGCCTACACATATTATTATCTTACTATAATTGAGCTTGAGGATGAACCTGTATGCAACTAAAACTTCGCGACTACGCCATCAAAAATTATGAAACTTGGTGTACTGCATCAATTTTTGACGAAGAGTTACGTGGACACATTCATTTTAAACAAAAATTTGTCTTAACTATTATTTACATTAAAATTTTTTGAGTCGCAAAAACTGAGACGCATTTTCATCCAGTAGAATCAAAAAGCATGATCGGAAATTTCACCTGAACCTCTCCTTACACATTGGCCGTCGAAAATCAAGATAATCACATTTGTGTATATCTACATAAGTTCTATTAGTCATTGCATGAAATCCAATTGCTGCAGATCTAGATATAGGTTGGGCTCCCTATACAGAATCTGCAAGATTTAACCTTCGCAGGTCTGCTAGTTAAATATAAATTAGGCAGTGTCAAAGACAAGGAAAACCGGAGAGCTGCTGCATTTTCGGCGCTGGTACCGGTATGAGTACCACATCCTGGTGTCGGAGTCGCAAGATGAATGTCATTACCCAAGGAGTCGACACTTGAGTCGGAACTGTACCCAGCACAAGCACACGGGCAATAACCTGCGCTAAAAGTAGGAATGACAAAAAAGCTATTCAATACATTTGGCTGCATGTCAGTCTAGTTCTAGGCATGCGTAAATCGCCCTCCATGCAGCGAAAGCCCGAATATTAAATTCCCCTACACCGACAAAAGAATGGGGACTTGAGAACACAAACATGGTCAGTGTGCTATAATGTATGACATTTGGAGCACTGCTGCTGTTCAAAGAAAGCCGCCATGTGATATTTGGAGCACTAAGTTAGTTCAAAGAAAGCCGGCATGTGACATTTGGAGCACTAGCATTTTAATGAACCTGTTGACTATCGATTACTGTACGAATATTTTGCAATAACTTGCGGAGGGTACCACAGGGATAGAAAGTTTCTTTATAGGCCAAATACACTCTCCGTCAGTCAATTCCAGATGTATGGAGACTGGTGGTTAACGTTAGCAAAGTGTTTGTTGAAGGGTTTTAAAACTTACGAAATTCTTTTGAAATTATTTGGATATCAGGATATATTAGAATCCAAATATAGATTATTGTAAGCATAAGTGAACAAAGAAACATGTTAAGTAGTCCATTATTTATTCAACGATTGGTTTTATATTTCACATTTTTTTCGTTAAAATCTTGGAGCCGTGAGCGGTTTGAATAAATGTTGTTTTTTTTCCTTTAATAAACATTTTCCGTCTGTGTTTATACAGACTTGGGACTGTCTCTTGAAGAGGCGCGCATTAATAATGTTTTTTTTTTTTTTTTATATTAACTGGTTGAACAAAATAGATAATCTACACGAGACGTCACACTGTTGTCGAAGGCAGCGAGATGTGGCAAATCGTCTGTATATACTGAAGTATGGTTATATTTCCATTACTGAAGGATGTCTGTGTTGATTTAATCCAGTTTCTTTTCTTCACATCTGTTGGTCTGGCTCCACCGTTTTGTGGAGGGAATTGGGCACAGAGATCAGGATGGCCACAAATGTCACAGACAGTGGCCATGGACAAGGACAAGAACAACAACAATAACAATAATGATGATAAAATAATAATACCCGTAATAATAATAATAATAATAACAACAACATCATAATAATTATCGTCATCATTTATAGACCAGTCTTTTTTTTTTTTTTGACCTAATTCATGATGATGATGATGATGATGATGAGCAGAATAAAATTTGTTGAGTGTAAAGGATAGAATTTTTTTTTCAATAAATTTGCGACTTGGTGTTGATATGAGTCCGTGAAATTGTAATCGAT